>JALJCO010002801.1:0-23994 GCA_023101725.1 Atherinomorus stipes
GTTCTCTCGACGACCTACCGACGTTCCAGCCGTTGCTGCGTTCGCTGCTTCTCATCATCTTCCTCGCCCGCCGGTGGCCCTCGTTCCCTCATTGCTGATCGTCCATTGCAACCGTTGTGGGCGGCTGCTCTCCTCGGACGACTAGTTTCCCAGCGCTCCAACCGCAGCCCGACGCTCCGCCTGTACTCCACGCATTTCGTGTCTTCACCTTTCGGTTCACGGATCGTCTCTCCTCCTCGCACGGTCGGGCCTCGTGGCCGCCGGCTTCGCCGCTCTTCTCGCTCCTCGGACCCGCTGTCCTGCAGCCTCCACGCCGTTGGAGCGGCGCACCGCAGTCGGACCAGCTTCCCGGCCCGCGGCCGCCTTCTCCTGTCCAAACGGTTCCCGCCGGCGGTGCCAGGTCTTCGGCACTTCCTGCTCCTCCGGTCGGCTTCCTCCTGGCCGGTTTCTCGCAACGTCGCAGCCCCGCCTCTGCCGCCTGAAACACTCTGGGTCATCTCTCCCGCACCTGCTCCGCCCGTCCTGGAGCTCTCTCGGCTCGTTTCCTTCTCTTTTCCTCTCGTTCGTCTCTTGCAGTCCCGGCGCTGTCCGACCGCTTCCGCTTCTTCTCGGCCTCGCTTCCTTTCTCCTGGTACTGGTTACACCGCGGCTCCTTACTCTCGTCCACACGTATCAGCGCCACCACAGCCGGTCCTCACCTGTCCTCTAGTGATGTGCCGTTCACGAACGATTCGTTCAATATGAACTAATCTTTTATATGACTCGGACGTAATGAGTCCCCTCAAAGAGCGATTCGTTCATTTTCATGCACTGCGCTCTCTCGCCACACGGCAGCAGCTGTAAGCTCAGCCAGCCAGCAGGACGACAGGAATCAGAAATGATTAGTTCATGACTCAACCAACTGTGTCGGTCCACAGGTATCGTTCTTTTGTGACAGTCAGGCAGCTCAGGCTGTGTGGTGAGGAGGAGCAAGCACTTTAGTTCGTTCATAATCTTTCATACGGATCAGTACAGATCTTTCTTTCGTTCATTTGTCACGTGAGAGCTGCGCTGCGGTCATGGGGCTGTGGAGAGGAGACCAACGAGGAATGATGTCTGGTATCTTATGTTTATTCATCCGGCCCATAGCCGCTTCAGCTGTGCCTCTTATCAGTCCATCAGGGCCTCCACCCGCTCCAACCGCCGCCCAGCTTCTCACCGCATTCTCACACTGGGCCTCGTGCTGCCCTCTACCACGCCCATGGCCTCCGCCAGCTCCGCTCCAACCGACGCTCATCTTCTCGCCACGTTCTCTCGCACCGGGCCACATGCTGGCCTCTACCACGCCCACAGCCTCCGCCCGCTTCAACTGCCGCTCAGCTTCTCGCCACGTTCTCTCGCACCGGGCCACATGCTGGCCTCTACCACGCCCACGGCCTCCGCCCGCTTCAACTGCCGCTCAGCTTCTCGCCACGTTCTCTCACAATAGGCCACGTGCTGCCCTTTACCATGGACACAGCCTCCACCCGCTCCAACCGCTGCTCAGCTTCTCGCCACGTTCTCTCACACTGGGCCACGTGCTGCCCTCTGCCACGGACACGGCCGGCACAGCCCTCAGATCACCACCTTCCCGATTCTATCTGGGTCCCATGCCATCTCTCCGCCATCTTTAGTCCAGGACTGGTGGCTGCTCGCTCCATCGCTCTCCCCGGCCCTCTCTGACGGCCTTTTGGCCACGCTCGCCGCCTCAGCGGCGCCTCTGTCAGCTGGTCTCCTCTGGCCCTCCACCAGTTCTGCGATGGCTCTTGCTAGCCTATTGGGCCTTTGCCTGCTCCAACCAGGGCATGCCTCCACGCTGAAGTCTCTCACGGTCTGCCATGCACGACCCTTGGCACGGTCTCCCACCACGGTCTCCTGGACTCTGGATCTCTCTGCCTCGATTCACAGTGCATCTGTTGAGCCAGCCTCTCCAGCTCTCAGCCGCTTCAACGGTCGCTCTTCCCGGTCTATTCATGCCCCCGTCACAGCGGCCGCTCGCACTCTCCGCTGCACATCCCTCAGCCACACGCCCGACTGGGCTGCCAGGTACCAGCCCTGCCTTTCTCCCCGGCTCCACCGTTCTCCCCTGCCATCGCCTGGGGCACTCTCCCACAATTAGCCTCCGCCTGTCCCGTCTGGCACACGCCAACGTGTCGCTTCCGCCTCTGCTCAGTCTTTCACGGAGCTTTCTCTGCTCATTTCTTCCTTTCTTTCCTCCCTTCCGTCTCTGGTCGTCCCGGCACCGCCGACGGCCGCTCTCGCTTCTTCTCAGCTTTCGATTCCTCGTGTTTTCTTGGCTGCCGGCTCCGCCGCGGCCTCTTCCTTTCCTCCCTTCCGTCTCTGGCCGTCCCGGCACCGCCGACGGCCGCTCTCGCTTCTTCTCAGCTTCTGGTTCCTCATGTTTTCTTGGCTGCCGGCTCCGCCGCAGCCTCTTCTTTTCCTTCTTGCGTTCTGGTGCGGCCACAGCCGTGCCCCTCCTGCCCTTTTCGGGGCCCCAGCCCTTTCTGGCTTTTCTGGCTTTTCTGCCCTCTCCTTCTTTCGTTCTGGCTCATTTCTTCCTCGTTCCCTCTCTGCCCCTCTCCCTGCTTCTTCCCCTTTTTGTGCGAATTGCTTCTGGCTGTCCTGGGTCTCACAGCTGGCTACCGCCATGCCACCCATCCAGCCGCCCGTCTCTGCCCTGCATCCCGGTGGCTCCTGTCTCCTGGTTTTAGCGGGTCACTATGTTGACTTGGTGCCGTTATCGTACCTTTTCGCTTTTGCTCAGCTGTCGGGGTCTCGCATGCCGCTCCCGGGACCGTTGCCTGACTTCGTGGCCCGGCATCTTACTTTTCTTTTGGGGATCACCCTCAACTCCTTTTCCTTTCAGACCTCCTTGCCTCTGGAAAAGGTCAAGCGCATTTCGAGTCTCCTCTCCAACTACGTGCTGGTGGATGAATGCACACAACGGCAGCCCTCATGGGTCATCTCGCTTATGCCATGCGCATTGGCTCCGACTTCAAACTTCTCGATTCAGTTTCGGTCTTGGGCTCTTTACCTGCAGTACCCCATCATTATAGCCGCCATTCTCTGGGGTCATAAATGGTCCTGTAGGTCAATCCTAATTCATTCTGACGATTCCACTGCAGTCAATGTCACCTACAAGGCCAGTCCCGTTCCCTTACGATCATACAGCCCATTCGCATACTCGTCTCGATCTCAGCACAGCACCAGTTCCTCCTCAGAGCTGCCTACATTCCGAGCCTCTTAACAAGTATTCGCTCCGAATCAGACCAACACCAGACTCCAGTCCCTCCATTCACCAACCATCTTCAGTAAGATCACAATAGGGGATTATCACGCTTACCGGAAGTTGCCGGCTTTTGACACTTCCTCTTCCGGGCCATGTTAACGACAGCCGTTTCTGCTCTGTTATACTGTTTAAATCGGATAAACTCCAAACATATTGAAGTTTTCATTCTAGACTGAAGTGATACTGGATCAAAAGCTGGATCAAAGCGATCGATTCGCCGCGGTGAAGGGCCGAACTTTATAATAAAACACACGTTTGTTTGTCCCCGGTGGGGCACGACACCGGCACTTCACAGCATGCTAGCATTAGCCAGCTAGCGTTTACTGACGTGCTTAACATTGTGCGTCTTAAAACACACAAACATCTGAAAATCGGGTCTGTACCTCCCCGTTTCCAGTGGAACAACTGGGGACTGCCAAGAAAGGAGACGCTTTCAGATGCTTGTGTGTTTTCAGCCGCACAAAGTTAGGCACGTCATCAAGCTGGCTAATGCTAACCTGCTAACAATAGTCCGCCAGCTACTACTCTGTTAAACTTTGTAAATCGGATAAACGCCAATGCCAAGTTTTCATTCCAGACTGAAGTGATGCTGAGGAAGAAGTGGATTAAAACGACCGATTCGCCGCGGTGAAGGACCAAACTTTATAATAAAACGACACACGTTTGTTTGTAGCCGGCAGACTGCGCAGTCGTGTTAGCAGGTTAGCATTAGCCAGCTCGATGACGTGCCTAACTTTGTGCGGCTGAAAACACACAAGCATCTGAAAGCGTCTCCTTTCTTGGCAGTCCCCAGTTGTTCCACTGGAAACGGGGAGGTACAGACCCGATTTTCAGATGTTTGTGTGTTTTAAGACGCACAATGTTAAGCACGTCAGTAAACGCTAGCTGGCTAATGCTAGCATGCTGTGAAGTGCCGGTGTCGTGCCCCACCGGGGACAAACAAACGTGTGTTTTATTATAAAGTTCGGCCCTTCACCGCGGCGAATCGATCGCTTTGATCCAGCTTTTGATCCAGTATCACTTCTGTCTAGAATGAAAACTTATATATGTTTGGAGTTTATCCGATTTAAACAGTATAACAGAGCAGGAACGGCTGATGTTAACATGGCCCGGAAGAGGAAGTGCCAAATGTTTCAACTTCCGGTAACCGGAACGCGGAAATGTGATAATCCCCTATTCACTGTCTGTTGCCTCAAGTGAAGCCATCCTTGACAGTCTCGCTCCAGGCATACTCTCAGCCTACCTCACCGGCTGGAACAGTTTCAAAACGTATCATTCTGTCTATGAACTCGCTTTCCCTCAGTTTGATATTACCACACTTTACAGTTACATCGCCTGTATTTTCTCTTTCCAAAGAATTCTCTGTTCCACTATCCACACTTACCTTTCCGGTGTATTCTTCTGTCGGCTCTTGCTTGGCTCTTCGTGTCCATCTATCACTCATTGTCATGTCACCAGGCTCTTAAACAGACTTCTAAAATGAGTCAGCTCCGACAACGATACACCTTCCTCTCACGTTGGACTTTCTCCACCTCTGCATTAACACGTTACGACCAGGAAACTGTTCTACCATTGATCAGACCTTGGAAGCAGTAATTTTGGCATCCTATGATTCTCTGAATTTTGCACCTACAACATCCATTTTCAACTCTCCTTTTCACCCCTGCCTCTCAGACATCTGCTACTCACCTGACTGTCTCGTATTCACGCTTAAAAGAAAAACAGATCAACTCGGAATCTCTTCCCCATTTATCTGTTTGAATTGTATTCACACCTCAGCCCTTAAGAACCGGTTCCAGACTACTTCCAACTTGGACTGCAATCAACTGCCTCACCTCTAGATCCACTCTTCACTGAGAAAAGGAAATTGGCTACTAGATTCTGGTTCAGCAACCATTTCTGTCAAGTCCGTCTGTCCGGCTTAAAATCAGAACACTATTCCATCCGTTCATTCTGCATCGGCGCAGCCACCACCGCCTCCAGATTTGATGTATCAGACCAAGAATATTCAGTTGCTCAGACGCTGGTCTTAGCAAGCCTATCGTTCAAACGTTGCAATAACCTTTCAGATATACGTAGAGCTCATTTACTTCTTGGCTCTGGCCAGTCATTTTGGGGGTTCCCTAAGCCGGATTCACTATCGAAAGACTACACCCCCACACTAGGTCTTCCTCCGGCTCATCATATCTCATTCTTTCTTTCAATCAATCAATCAATCAATCAATCAATCCTTTATCATCATCATCATCGTCATCATCACTCCTTTTGTTGTGGCGTGGTCCTTGCTAGTGAAATGAGGTTAATTCATTAACATAGGTTCAGGAGCAGGACCACGCCTCAACCACACCTGCCTCCAATCTCACTAATCACCGAGCAGCCTTAAATACTCGCTCACCTCATCAACTCAGTTTCTCGTTCTCTCGACAACCCTCCCTTCCCCTCCCTTTCCTCTCGTTGCATCTCCTCTACCTTCCCTTTTGCCTCGTCCGCCTGCTTCGTTCGGCCTTTCTCCATCTGCTGCCCCTCCCTGGCCTTTGCCCCCCCTCTTCTCTGCCTCCCTTCTCCTTCCTGCTGTCCTACTTCTTTCCCATCATCTGACCGTCTCCACCATTCTTGTTCCTTGTCTGCTTCCTTCTCTTCTTTCGGGTTCCATCTGAGGGGGGTTCCCTAAGCCGGACTCACTATCGAAAGACTACACCCCCACACTAGGTCTTCCTCCGGCTCATCATATCTCATTCTTTCTTTCAATCAATCAATCAATCCTTCATCATCATCATCGTCATCATCACTCCTTTTGTTGTGGCGTGGTCCTTGCTAGTGAAACTGCCTGCAACATATAGATCTTGCAAGGTTGCTAGTCCCTTATGTTTCCACTGTGTAAAAACTCCATCTTGTATACCAGGAATAAATGCATGATTGTTACATATTGGACTGTTTAAATAAGTATTAGGGATTTTAAGGTATGACCTGATTTGTTTCCAAATATCTAGAGTAGGGATGGTGAATACGAAGCTTCATGAGACACTGAGACATTTTGACACAGCTGCCAAGAGATCGACACGAAGTCTCGAGACATTTGAGACCGTGAGCATGAGCTCCATCTGCTGGCTGTAGATGTGTACTGCAGCTGAGGGAAGCGCTGTCTGGAGCTGTTTTGTCTCTGACACGGTGTATAATAAAAGATACGTTATCAACCTTCTGTTAGTGTTTCCTTTGTGGATAATATCTTGGAATGATCCTCTGTGATAAATTAATTATTTTCAACAAATTCCCAAGCGACTGGAGCCTGTATTAAGCACTGACAGATTAATAAACCCAGTCTCTTCAAGATTTCAGCTCGACACTCGCGGATGACGTAACGAGGCCTCGGTTTGTGTGGTCACGTGGCTTTCGGCATGCTGACACTTCCACCAAAACAGCGGTAGCGAGACTTCCGGTTCATAAGATCGAGGCGGAGTCGAGCAGACGGGCTCGAGCATAACATCCCTAATTTAGAGTATTAAAGATTACCATATTTTCACTATACAGCTTCATTTCAATCTTAGATGGGCTGTTCATCAGTGCACACAGGGATGTTCCATTACATGACGCCTGTTCAATATAGATCCATTCTGGGGTTTCAATATCATTTTCTGAGGGTGTTTCTCTCCACCAGGCAATGTTATGAAGATGAGCCACAAAATAATATCTTTTAAAGTTAGGGAGACCAAGACCCCCTTCCGACTTTGACTTGATAAAGTGTTTCTTGGTTATTCTAACTGATTTATAGTTCCACAAAAAAGGAATAATTATTGGATCTAGCTTTTCAAATAACTTTAAAGGTACAAGGGCTGGAATAGATTGAAATAAGTATAAAAAACATGGGAGTGTTACCATCTTGATGGCATTAATTTTTCATATAAGGGAAGTGTCTTCCAAAATGCTAGAGTCCCCTTAAGTTCAGCCACTTTTTTTATGTCAATTTACTGGCAGCAATTCCTCCGATTGCCTTGTGATAATAGTTCCCAAATACTTGATGTGATTATATGCTACTTTAAACTGGACTGTGTCTAGGAATGATTGGTCAATAGTAGTAAGTGGCATAAGTTCGCTTTTACTCCAATTTATTGTGAATCCAGAAAAAGCACTGAAGGAATTCAAAAGATCTAACAGATGAGGGACTAAAGTCTCAGGGTCGGCTAAAAACAAAAGTACATCATCAGCGTATAAGGAAATGTGTTGTTGTCGACCTTCTACAGTAATAGGGGCTATTTCAGTACTTTGTCGAATGCTTATGGCAAGAGGCTCCATGGCTAATGCAAACGAATAAGGGGACAGGGGACATCCCTGTCTCATCCCACGTTGCAGCTGAAAAGGTTCTGATACGGTTTGATTTGTAATTATTGCGGGCTCAGGCTGTGCATATAAAATTTTCACCCAATTTAAAAAATTATTCCCAAAACCAAACTCTTTGAGGGTTGCAAACATATACGGCCACTCAATTTGGTAGAAAGCTCTTTGAGCATCAAGTGAGATCAGACATGTCTCTGTGTCCTGTTTCCTGTATATAATGTTAAACAGTCGTCTTAAATTAGATGTTATGTGTCTGTTTGGCATGAATCCTGTTTGATCTTTATGTATAATTCAGCCTATATGCTTCTTAAGTCTGTTTGCCATAATCTTGCTTATTATTTTAGTCTCAATAGGAATGAGAGATACTGGACGATAAGAACCGACATCCAACTTGTCTCTCCCCGGTTTCGGTATCAAGGTTATATTCGCCTTGCACATCCTTGGAGGAAGTTCTGCTTGCATACTGGAATGTTTGATCATACGAAGCATTATGGGGCTAAGTATATACTTGAAAGCCTTGTAGAATTCGGCACTAAAACCATCTGGTCCTGCACACTTACTGTTAGGTAACTGACTAATCACCTCATTTAACTCCTCCAATTAAATTTCCCCCTCTAGCAAATCCCTAGCCTCTTCACTTAGTTTAGGAAGCCCAGCGTTTGTTAAAAACTCATTTAATGCAGCAGTATTTATCTCTCCCTGAGATTTGTAGACATCCTGGTAGAATTCAACAAAACTATTATTTAATGTTTTTGCTTCAGTTAAAATAGTACCATTTTTAGATCGGATCCTGTGTTGTTTTTTGTTTCTCTTCCGGCTGTCAGCGAGTGCAGACGTGCTTTCCCTCTGCCCCCTCCCTCCCTGCTTTCCTCTGCTCCCTTCCTCCCTGTTTTCCCTGCAATCTTTGTCTTGTCACTCCTCTGAGCCTCTCTCTGCATTTTTCTCCTAAATCCTAAACTTCAACTATGGATCTGGACGGCGGATCTCTCATCACAACGGATAATATTTTTTTACCCAGAGACAAGGTGCAGGGGGCGGCATCTTGTCCGGACGGGACGGTCCCAGCAGGTCACACTAAGACCTGTACATGTTTGGATTTATGATAACTGGGTTCCTGCTGATTGGAGCTGTCGGGTACCTGGTTCATCGGGAAACTCTGAAGCTGACGGCAGCTGTGGGCAGGCGGCCGTCCGAGCTGTTTCTCCGAGCTACCAACACTCAGACTCAAACTTTGTGCACGTTGACTCGCGTGGATGCCCTGTAGGGCAAACTGGGGACGATGTCTGACAGCATAAAGGATGTTGGTTCCACCTGGAGCAGTTGGAGACTCGGATTGGGGGTAATTAACACAAATTTGGCTGATTTGGTCGGCTGTGAGACCTGCTGAAGACTTTACAGGCAGACGGAAACATGCCTCCGCCTGGACCCAAACTATCTCCTTATCTCAATCTGGTCCCCGGGAGCGGCCTTGCAGCTGCTCCTTAACTCCCACATGTCCTTGGAGAAACTGCAGAAGTGAAGCTCTGCAACCGCCCCCCGAGAACAGTTGGGACTCTCTGAAGGCCGTCTCTATCATGTGTGTGTGAGCCCGCACACACATTTTCACAACACTGATGCACACATCCCACTGCACTGCTGGTCCTTCTTCTTACCCCCCCTGCTGGACAGACTGAGCTGATGGGTGCTGCCGCGCCCTCGCTCTGCTGTTTGGGGGGGGGAACCCCACCCTTCCTGCCCACCATGTGTCTATGTTGTGACTGTCGAGTTCGTGCTTCTCTGTACTGGTGTGTGTTTTTTTGTCTCCAAGGTCTCCACCTGCATATGTGGAGAGTTCGGAGACCTCTTTTTTACCACCAACCCATCTTTCCTCGTGTTACCGTTTTCTTTCTGCAAAGGTGCCCTGTGAGGGGCTGCGTGACCACGGTCTGCCTGATCCTGTCTGTTATGTTCTTGTGTTTGTGTGTCTTGGACGGGTTGTACTGAAACATGAATTTCCCCTCGGGGATCAATAAAGTATCTTTATCTTATCTTATGTATTACCCGTGTTGCCTGTAAATTTCTAAGTTGCCGAGCCAGTAATTTGTGTGGTTTGTCTGGCAGTTCAAAGTGTTTTTGCTTAATCTGATTCAGTATTCTGATGGTCTTCTTAGAGAGGATGGAGTTATATTCACCTTTGAGTGAAATAATTTTCTTTAGTGTTGCAGAATTTAGTTTTGACTTGTATTTTATCTCTAAATCTGTGATTAAGCGCTCAATTTCAATTAATCTTCTTCTGTCTTCTCTGTTTTTCCTTGTTGTATAGGATATATCACCTCTGATAACAGCCTTGAACGCTTCCCACAAGGTTGAGTCTGATACATTACCTATATCATTTTCTGAAAAAAAAAGGGTTATTTTTTTCTTTGATATATGCGCAAAACGAGTCATCATTCAGTAAAGTATTGTTGAATCTCCAAGAATATGAGCCTTTGTCTATTCTTAAATGAAGATCCAATGACAATGGAGAGTGGTCGGATATGAGTCTACCATGGTATTTGACCGCCTTAACCAACTGCAATAAACTGGAGTCAATGACAAATATATCAATTCTGGAGTATGATTTATGTACTGCTGAATAAAAGGAATATTCTTTTTCCAAAGGGCGTAGGCTTCTCCATGCGTCAACTAAACTGAGATTCTTCAAATAATTATTTAATGCTGCAGATTTGCTTTTAAGAGTACGGTTTGGATAAGTATCTATTGTTGGATTCAGGACACAGTTATAATCTCCACCTATGATTATTTTAGACGAAATGGGATCAGGGATTAAGTCAATTATCTTTTTAAAAAATGAGGGATCATCATAATTCGGGCCAAATAAATTAATCAAGGTGACATCAACACAGTTTATTTCCCCAGTGACTATTATGTATCTACCGTTAGTGTCCTAAATAGTTTGTTTATGAACAAATGGAACATGCCTCCTAATGATAATGGCCACTCCCTCTCGTTTTTGTAGTGAAATTTGATTGATAAATGTGGGCTGCCCATCTTGGTTTTAAAAGTGCTTTTGCTATATGTTTGACATGAGTTTCTTGCAAGTACACTATGTCAGCTTGTAAGTGCTTGACATGAGTAAATACCTTATGCCTTTTAACTGGATTATTCAATCCGCGGACATTCCAGCTGAGCAGACGTATCGTGTCCCTGCCCGACCTCACCCGTCATTCATCCAATAGCCTCTGTGCCAATTACAATGTTGTCTGTGATATCCAAAGCCACTCTAATGAAATCCCGTATTATAAGAGCATCTGAAACAAACAAAAATATTCCCCGAACATCCCCAGTGCAGAACCTAAACAAGAAAAGAAACGTAACAAGTTCCCCTTCCCAGACCCTTCAAGGGGTAAAACCGATAACATTACGTACACTTCGTTCAACTCACAACTGCTGTAACGTCGTTGTTCCTCGTCCGTTTTAACCCGTTTAGATTACCTCCCTCCCAGCCCCCCCCCCCCCCCCCCCCCCCCCCCCTTTGATTAGTGTTTTCTTTTTCTCTATTTTTTTTTTTTTTTTACCCCAACATGCTTGAACTTATGGTTATTAATAGTCCAAAATATTTTACCCATGTAAGACCGATATATAGGCCTATCCCACCCATCGCCCTACTGTCCAGCTGCAGGCCAGTTGTCAACGGTGTCAGACAGATACCTTTCCGCAGCTTCAGGCGTCCCAAATGACTTTGTTTCTCTTCCTTCCTGCACCATCACAATGAATGTAGCATGGTATCGGAATCCATACCGTATGCCTGCGGATCTGCACTTGGTCTTGATGTTATCAAAGCGATGCCGCTGCTTCAGCACATCCTCCCCCAGGTCTGGATAAATGTAGACTCTTTTCCCCTCGTACTCCAGCGATGATTGTCTGGCGAGACCCAGGACGCGCTCCTTGACTTGGTAATGATGTTTGCGTGCCACCAATGCTCTTGGTCTCTCGTTGTTTGGCTTTTGTAGTGTTCAATGAGCTCTGTCTATTTTTATTGGTTCAGCAAAGTTATTTTTTTCCCAAGATGGTTGGCAACAGTTCAGCCACAAAATCTGTTGGTCTGCCTTTCTCTGATTTTTCTGGGATGCCAATTATACGTACATTATTACGTCTTGACCGACCTTCTAAATCACACGTTTTCTCCCGCAGCCTTTTACACTCTGCAGCTAGCTCTGTGTAGCGTGTCTCCAAGCTAGCTAGTTGGGTTTCGTGTGCGCTCGTCGCCTGCTCCACTGTAGCAAGTCTGTTAGTGATGTCAGTCAAAGATCCCTGTACCTGTGCCAAAGTCTGCGACGTAACATCAAACTTCTGGTTTACTGTGGTACTCAGGCTTTGTATGGCATCCATACCGTCTTGAATACTAGGCAAATTGTTACTAGCCTTGTCATCTTCCTCATTAGCATGATGGTCCGCTCCAGGCTGCTCCGCCTTGTCAATTTTCTTCGATTTATTCGGCATTGCTCTTAAGTTAGCCTTCGATAGTCTCGGCTCGGGTGCTGTGAATTTAAATTTAAGAGATTGTTTTCAAGTAGTTAGTTATTTACTTATTGGGGGGGGGGGGGGGGAGAGCTCTCTGGAAAGCTGCTCACTCCATGTTCGCCGGAACCGGAAGTCGCAACTTTCAATTTTAAGATAATATTTACCGGCCATTGGCCAGTCTGTGCCCTAAAGAAGCTTAACGTAACATGCAACAAAAAAATTTTTTGTACCTTTTTTAAATACTCCAGGGATCTGATAACCCTGCACAAAAAAAAAATGGATGAGCGACAACTGAACCAAAAAGGTCCATAAAAGTCCACAAAAACTTGTCAATATTCCTCCATACTGCTCGTCCAACGTGATCCACGTGTCCTGAGTGGGTAGCGTCCAGAATTTACTAGAAACCACTAGGGATGTAACGATATCCACATCTCACGGTACGATATTACCTCGATATTGTGGGGAGGCTCACGATAACAACAATGATGGCATAAAATGCTTTGACCAGTCATTGTAACAATATTGTCAAATTCAAGCTCGTGACATTTTGACCTGCTTGAAAAACCTTTGCTGAAAAAATCCAACATATATTTATTGAGAAGACAGCTCAGGTACTAGATTAAATAAACTCAAGCAGCATTAAAACAGCTTATTTACTAAGTAAAAAAGACCCAGGCACAAAGAAACTGCCTCGTCTTTAGTAGTCAGTAATTTTAAAACAAATTAAAGCCGCAAGCGGCGTTGAAGGCCCTCGCACCTCTGGCGGCGCTCTGGCCTATGCACCGCGTAGTCCGTGTCACTTAACAACTCTGTGCTGAATTTCATGCCAGCAGTCCGTTGTGCTGGCTGGGGGTGACCATTTGAAGCTTTCTAGGAGGTAATTCTGTCTGCTGACGCATGAAAACGGGTTATTCTTCTTGATTGTTTCCCAAACACTCCCTGCATCAAAAGTACTGTAGTTTGTTATATTATCTTTCTTTTTAGTCACAAAAGAATTAATTCACGCATTTATTTGAAGAATAACTTAATTAAATCAAGAGATCAGTGTAAATGAAATACTCCTCACAAATTACCAAACAAAAATTAAATTCTGACCCATAGAAACTTCTATTTTGTACACAGACCAAGTAAATAAGTGAGTGCTTACAGCTGCCAACATTGTTGTCACTTCAAACAAGGAGCATATAGTGGAAATTATTTTCCAAGAGGAGGCTCAGTCAGATGTAATGCAAAATCACCAGATGATTTTTTTGATGACGATGACGATGATGGCGTAACTGTGCACGGTCTCTCAGGTGATCACATCATCTCTCGGCGATTCACAATGGCCAAGATCGAATGATCTGAAGACAGGATCGATTTCACATCCCTAAAACTTATCCAACACATGTCCATGTAAATGAGTTCAGGATCTGTGGCAAGTTTGGCAGAGATCAACCTTTTATATGTTATTTTGAGCTACTTTCTGTTGGCATCGAGTTGGGGCCACATTCACCATGGTTACATTTGGCAAATACACCTGAGGTTTAGACTGTAGTGTTGAATGATCTCAGCTTCCTTAAGAGGTAGAGTCTGCTCTGACCTTTCTTGTAGATGTAGTCAGTCTTGCATTTCCAGTCTAGTCTGTTGTCCAGCTGAACTCCAGGTATTTGTAGTTCTCCACCACCTCCACCTCCTCTTCCAGGATGTAGACAGGACTATGCTGCTTATTCTTGCTCCTCCTGAAGTCAACAATCATCTCTTTAGTCTTGCTGGTATTTAAGAAGAGCTGATTGTTACCATTTCACAAACTGACTGACCAGTTCCCTGTACTCGGCTTCTTGTCCATCACTGATGTCCACAACTGCAGAGTCATCAGAGTATTTCTGCAGATGACAGGACTCAGAGTTGTACTGGAAGTCTGAGGTGTACAGTGTAAAGAGGAATGGTGAGAGTACAGTTCCTTGTGGTGCTCCAGTGCTGCTGATCACCATCTCAGACACACAACCTTTTAGTCTCACAAACTGTGGTCTGTTTGTTAGGTAGTTGTAAATCCAGGTGGTTGTTGAGGATCCACCTGGAAGTTCTGGAGCTTCTCACATAGTAATGCAGGCAGAATAGTATTAAAGGCACTTGAAAAATCAAAGAACATGACCCTCAAAGTGCTGCCTGACTGGTCCAGATGAGAGTGGGCTCTCTGAAGCAAGAAGATGATGGCGTCTTCAACTCCAAGCCCTTTACGATATGCAAACTGTAATGGGTCCTGAAAGATGTTCACTTGCTTGTTGAGGTGAGCCAGTAAGAGTAAGAAAAACCGCAGTTCCTGTCACCAGGAGGCGGAGCTAAGGCGCATTGTGTTCCATGGTGAGAGGGCCAACTTTGAGGCCCCGCCGATGCCACATGCTTTGTCCTATGAAAAAGCTTTTGATAACTTTTGATCACACATGCCTTGGGAACATTCTGACCAATTTTGGTGGCCGTACGGTAAACGCCCTAGGACAAGTTCGTTCAAACGCGTGGTGACTTAATGCCAAAATGGTGACTGTAACAATGGGGGCGGGGCTATGACATAATAAAAATATTGACATGTTTATGTGTTCAAGGTCATATTGGCATCTCACTCAAGAGTTTTGGTTCAGATATCTCATTTTATGCGGGAGTTATATGAGATTGATTTTTCATGGCGAGACATCAAACTTTCAGGCCCCGCCCAGTCCACATGCTTTGACTTATGAAAAATCTTTTGATAACTTTTGATGACACATGTCTTGGGAACACTCTGACCGATTTTGGTGGCCCTACCATTAAAGCCCTAGGACAAGTTCGTTCAAATGCGAGGTGAGTAAGAGGATTTTTTGTTCGCCCTGTCATGTAGAACATGTGTACTTATTTTCATAAAGATTGATAGGATGCAGTGGCGGGGCAGTCAAAATAGGTGGCGCTGTTTCGCGATTTTGCCTCAAACATGCCCAAACACCCCATAATATGTAAATTTCCCCATTCCATTGGGGGGGTAGCCAAAATTTGGTGAGTTTTTGAACATGTTCAGACCCCCAAAAGACCTCCTGTTTTTAGAAGTGGATGAAGCATGGAAAAATTAAAAAATATTCATTAAAAATAGAAAGTTGGTCTAAAAATCATCGAAATATTCATACATGATCAGAATAGTTTTGGCAATGCTATGATTTTTTTTGGTTTATGTCAACTTAAAAATTTTAGATTTAAAAATTGTTAAACATTTCTTGCATTTAATGAGAAAGTATAAATAATTCTTAAAAAATCAATACTTTGATCAAACTTGTTCAAACGCAAGATATTTTACAAGGTCTATTAAGACTACCATTGTTGCAATTTTGGTGGGAATTGAGTAATCCATTACAGAGATCCACATGTTGAGCTAATTTGCATACTTGTGAAAAAGTAGAGTGTGCGACTTGTCTGTAGAACACAAGTCCCAGCGAGTGAAATGTTCAGGAGGATTCAGTGAATATATCCTCCAAATCTTAGCTCTGTAGGACAAACGCATGATTTTTCATCATTTTCTGAAATTTGGAGGCGTGACCACATTCTTTTGCTCATAAGTTCCTGCCCACTTTTGACAATCATAACCATATTCTAGGATTATGTTCAGGACGTCTATGTGGATATACGTAGTGATTTTGGTGCATATCCGTGCAGCCGTTTTGGCGCTATAAACAACTTTAAACTACTCTCAATTGTAGCGCCCCCTAGAGTTGGAATTTTTCCAAAATCGTCACACACGTAGATATTGCAATTCCCTACTTGGTCATTGAATTTCATGTCATTATCTCTTTTCGTTTTCAAGTTATGACCGTTTTTGTGGTCATGGCGTCACAAGTCTGTCTACGCCCTGCAGCGTAGCCTGTCTGTCAGTGGTCAGTCATATATCTGAACTTCTACAGGCTCCTGGCGGACATGATACCAGCACCGTGATGTGGACAATCAGCTGATCAGATGCTCTTCTGCATCCGCTGCTGCAGCTTAAACGGAGAGTTTTAATGAACAGCTGATCAAGGTGGTGAAAAAATACGAAAATGTGTACAGCACGCGAGGCGTTTGATACACGGACATCACCGCATGCACAGCCCCCCCGGACCAAGTTCATCATTAAATATAAACTCACCAAGTCAACACGGCATCTCCGCGGCGTCACGGCTGAAACTTCTCACGGAGGAATAACCGGACCAAAACTAACTTTCTTGTTCCTGCGGCCTCCAGAACAGGAACAAAGTTCTGCTTCTCGTGGAGAATAACAGCTGTTTCATCCTCGTGTATGTCCATGCTGTATTCACCTGACCGCCTTTCACCTTGTTTTTCCTGTGCGTGGGGGCTACGTGTGCTCCCATTGGCTCAAAAGAGCGCACTGGCAGCAAAGGATCATGGTCTGTGTAGTTTAGTACGTTACACTATGCATAGAGCGGACTGAAAACTATTAGTTCTGTCTCAAGAGAAACGCCGTTTAATACCGTAACAAGACCACGACGATATCGCGGCAGTTTACCTCCGGCGATATCGACAATATCGTTACATCCCTAGAAACCACATCATTTACTAGATTTTTAGAGACTAAACAGTAGAACATCTAGCTGCTGTGAAGTGCGCCCCTGCGAATTCACGACACTACGGAAGCCGCGGCAGACGAGATCGCGCGTTCTCTTTCTCTTTCTTTCTTTGTTTTAAATCAATATCAACCCCTCTTGGACCCTCTTGTGTTTGTCTGCAGCTCTGTCGCTCTTAGCACAATGTGAACAGTGAATTTCTTCTTCTGCGCTTGCATTATCAGCAGAGTAGGCTCTGAGTGCCGAGGCTTCCGTAGTTTCGTGAACGAACGCACAAATAGAAACTACAATGTAGTACTGTTTAGGCTCTAAAAATCTACTGAATGATATTTCGTGTGAATTCTGGACGCTACCCACTCAGGACACTTGGATTACATTGGACGAGCAGTATGGAGGAATATTGAGAAGTTTTTTGTAGACTTTTATGGACCTTTTTGGTTTAGTCGCCGGTGAACTGCATGAGATGAAAGTTGGGGGAAAACGACCCAACCCCCCATTCCCGGGTCTCCGGCTGCATTTAAGATATTAAAAAGTGCTCTAGAGTCTTGCCCAGCAAGAGGATGAGGAGAAGATGAAGGTCCATCATTCTGTGGTGTATTATCCCTTTAATCATATTTATTTTAACCCCTTTTTCAGTTTTTGGAAGTTGGGACATCATGTATGTAAAGTGGAATTTAAAGGGTTAAAATGTTAAAACTCATTATTTTTTGTTGTTGATGGTTCGGCCAGAAGTCTGTGATGACATCCATGAAAGAAAATGGCAACTTTTCATTTTTCGATCTTATTTACAGGCCGTTAATGACACTGGCCCGTCTGAAAAAGCTGAACTTTTCTTATGGAGCTGTGAGGGTTCAGTTTTCACATGCTCCCTGTGAGTCCACATCACTCTGGCCTCCGCCCTTACAGATATGCGTTGGGTTAATTACTTACTCCAGTTATCCCGAGGACTGATTGTGGTGGTGGTTTCTGTGATGCTGTGGGAGGGTGTACCAGCCTCTCATTGCCTGGTGGCTGCTGGGACTGACTCCAGCTCCCCAGCATTGGAATAATTGGGTCTAGAAAATGGATTTTTCATTCAATCATTTCATTTCATGAGCTGATGTGGAGACTGGGGTGAAAGCGTAGTTAGAAGGATCAGAGTCTGAGGGTCCATTCCTGCTTTCCCCAGCAGGTAATTCACATCCATGCAACAATATTGTGGTCAGATTTTATTGAAAACTAAAGGAGGGGAAGTGCGTGAGACATAAAAATACAACTCCATGTGAGTCATTTCTTGCTGTCTCTGGATGTTGTTTGCTGAGTAAACTCGCTGGGGTAATGCAGTGATGTGTGCTCCTGGAAAAGACTGTAGTGCATAATAGTACAAGCACATCAAATAAAACACATTTTTCTAACATTGATTATTTTGATTTTATTTGGCATTAGGTCAAGACTAAATGATAAAAGACTAAACTACATTATGTATTATTATCACACATAAGTCACTAGAAGAAATCATTTGCACAAGTCATAATACTACACCTTCATAAAGCCATTACTTACTCATTGTCCACATGTTAAATACAGAAATGCATTCATTGAGGAATGAAATTTCACATGCATCTGCAAAAGAAAAGTTTCCAATCTAATACCCATCACCAGCATAATCTTCAATTATAATACTGGTATTTTTGTCTATTTGCTTTTTTTTTTTATGACGTATACTACTGCCTTTCTTGGCCAGGTCACCCTTGTGAAAGAGGTCTTGATCTCAATGGGTTTTTATCTGGTTAAACAAAGGATAAGAAGAAGAATGGAGATGTCCTGTTACAGAAATCCTCATGAGGCTCACAGCAAACAAATCACACAAAGTGCTCTCCAGAAGGCCGAGCACAGGTTGCATTACATGCGGCATGGTTTACCGTAAACGTGGGTGATTATTTTTACTTCCAAACCTAATCATCTACACAGATTCATACGGCACTTTCTGCCTAAAATAAAAGGTTTCCCATCAAACAGTAAAAGTGTGACTGTGATATAAAGACGAGGAGATGGAGACGAACTGCCTGACTGTAGAGGTACATAAATACAACGAATGCATGAATAGTTTTCAACTGAAGGACACCCACTGGTTGTTATGGCATCATTTTACATTTTAGCCCAGACGTGTCCAAACTTTTTATCTCCAAAAATGAAAATGTGCCGTGAGTTGTGAGCCAAACACAGCAGGTTAAAGGAACATAAATGTCAGGAAAAACTCATTTAATCATCGCTCACTATTTAAATGAATACATTCTCTCCCATCAGTGACAATAATGCCACCTTAGATATAGGATGGATGGATGGATGGATGAACAGATAAAGGATGGATGGATAGATAAAGGATGGATGGATGGATGGATGGATGGATGGATAGATAAAGGATGGATGGATGGATGGATAAATGAATAGGTGGATGGATGTGTTATGTTGGTGGAGAAAAAAGGAGGAGACGGAAAGAAGTTGAACTCTTGTATTTTAGACTGCAGAAAAAGCACACTCAACCCTTGCTTACATTTCTTCTTCTCTGCTATCACTCTTCTTCTATCCTTACTGTCAACTCTC
Organism: Atherinomorus stipes; assembly: GCA_023101725.1. Lineage (NCBI taxonomy): Eukaryota > Metazoa > Chordata > Actinopteri > Atheriniformes > Atherinidae > Atherinomorus > Atherinomorus stipes. The sequence goes on from JALJCO010002801.1 coordinate 19,285, forward strand.
AGTCGCAGAGCCCCCTACTGGTGAAGGAATATACTCTTAACAAGTGTCTGTAAACACAACATCTCTCCTCTTCCTCACAAAATACTAATGCCTCCTTACTGACTCAACTTAACGCAGTAACATAGGTAAGTCGAGTTTGCACTAAACATTTTCAATAATGCACATTATCGTGTAACTGTAGGATAACGAACTGTTACCAAATGTTTACAATCTAGAAACACATAAGTACTTGTAATGCACAATCAGATGTTATAATAACCATTTGCAATAAGGCATAAATCAACCCTCCATATAGCATATGTATCCAAAAAATTACAATAAACAACTTTAACTATCTGGAGTGATAAGGTTACAGAGGATAAGCCAAGTAAATGCATTATCCATTAAACATTAACTTCAATTGCATGGAACTTAGTAAAACATGGATATTACAACAATGCAGTGTGTTCTTTAGTTCACATTTGTTGTTTAGTCTATCTCATTTCATAATCCTTGGTCCAAGCTGGTAGCTGTCTCTGTCTGTTAGGAATAGGATGTTTCCTCGGAGTCTCTTTTGGGCCAGCATTTTCCTCCACAGTACCAGCCTGAGTTGACTTTGCATTCTCCTCCGGGCAAAGCGAGAGACGGGCTGCATTCCATCTTTTCCCATCACTCAAGACAAAGGTGCTCAGTCAAGTCTGTTGCTGCACTGACAATGGATCAGTGAACTGTCTCTCTCCCTTGCCCACATGGAAAGGTTTGCGCACCCGCACTTTGTCACCAACTGCAAGTCTGGGTGGTTTTGCGCCTCTCTTCGAGTCAGTGTACTGCTTACTTTTGGTTTGCTGGCAGACAACTCTGGCTCTGATTTGTTCATGCTGTGGTGCGTTCTTGGGAAGCGGCAGGACATTTAGCTTAGTTCTCATCTGTCTCCCTCTGAGGAGCTGAAACGGGGGGGTTCCAGTTGTTGCATGAGCAGTAGCGCTGTAACTCTGCGGCATCTCAGTCAGTGTGGACTTCCATGGTTTCTGTGCCACCTGTGCTGCTTGGATACTGTCCTTCAGTACTCTGTTAAACCTCTCGACACAGCCGTTTGCTTGAGGATGATAAACACTTGTCCTGATGTGTTTAATACCTTTCTTTCACGAAATCAGCAAAGGCAGATGAAGTGAACTGTGGTCCATTATCAATCGTAAGTTCACACGGGTTTCCTTCACGGGCAAAAACGGAAGCCAAAAATGTGATGACAGTGTCTGTGGTAGCCGATGAAGTAAAGGCTACCTCTGGCCATTTGCTGAAGTAATCAACCAGAGTGATTGCGAACCGGCAGTCATGTGGTCCACGTTCAAATGGGCCAACAATGTCAATAGCCACATGTTGAAAGGGGCCTTCTGGAAATTCAACTGGCTGCAGGGGAGCAGGGGCAGTTTTGGCTGTTTTGTCACATGACTGACAGATTGTGCATGAAGACAAGATCGTGTGCACGAGAGTATCCATGTGTGGCCACCAGTAAAGCTCTCTGAGGCGCTGTTTTGTGCGAACAATGCCCTGATGGCCTTCATGTGCAAGGTGTATTACCTTTTCCTGCAGAGACTTGGGAACCACCGGGCATGTTCCACGGAAGATCAACGGAGATTCAGAAGCAAGTTCATGTCGCACCAGGAAGTATGGCTGCATCTCATTTGGAAGAGACTTTTTTACCTTAGGCCAACCAGAACGGATGACCCGTCGCAGCTGAGAGAGATCAGGACAGTCCTCACACTCAGCTTTAAAGTCTGCCAGTGGCATTGCTGTCAGGAGAGGTGAGACTTCAGCTATCTCCAGCAGAAGGTCCTTCTCAGCATCCACGTCAGTGTTGGAGTTGACAAGAGGAACACGTGAGAGGCAGTCTGCCAAGACATTCTGAACACCAGGACGGTACTGCACATCATATTGAAAACACATCAACCTTGCAGACCAACGTGAGATTCTCATGCCAGCTCTGTTAATATCTTTGGTGCTGAGTAGAGTAGTGAGAGCTTGGTGGTCAGTACGGAGTGTGAATCTGCAGCCCCACACGTACGTTCGCCACCTTTCCACAGCCCAGACACAGGCTAAAGCTTCCTTCTCTGTGGTGGAGTACTTCCTTTCAGCAGCAGACAGTGTCCGGGAAGCAAATGCAACGACCCGCTCCACTTGATCTGGATGCAGCTGTGTCAGAACTGCTCCTAGCCCGTAGTCAGAAGCATCTGTGGTGATGAAAGCAGGCAGCTTGGGGTTGTAAATGGCAAGTGCTGGACTGTTAAGAAGCAGAATTTTCAGGTTTGTGAAGCTCTCCTGTGCTGCTTCATTCCACTGTAGTTCAGCTTGCATGTTTGTTCTCAGTAGCTGTCGGAGTGGCTCAACCAGTGTGGCATAGTTTGGCAGAAACTTGCTGAACCAGGATGTCAAGCCCAGGAAGGAGCGCAATGCTGCCTTGTCTTTGGGAGCAGGAGCTTCAGCGATTGCGGTAAGGTGATCCTGGCTTGGATGAAGACCATCCTTGGAGATATCATGGCCCAGGAATGTAATATGTGACTGGCAAAAGGAACTTTTCTCAAAGTTGATCTGCAGGCCGGCATCTCTGAGACGTTGAAGAACAGTTTCCTGGTGTCTGTCATTGTATTTCCTTTAAAGCTCCATAGACAATAATGTCATCCAAGTAGTTTTGAACGCCTGGCAGATCCTTGAGGATTGTTTGCATCATTTTTTGGAAAGCAGACGGTGCTGATGCTAAGCCAAATGGGACACGAGTGAAACTGGAACAGGCCATCATGGGTAATGAAAACAGTTAATTTTCGGCTATCAGGATGTAGAGGTAGTTGGTGGTAGGCTGAGCTCAGATCAATCTGGCTGTAGTGTGTGGCACCTGCAAGCCCACAAAAAATGTCCTCCATATGGGAAGAAGAGGATGGCGTAGGCCCAGATGACACATTTTATTGGGTTCTACTAAGGTCAACGCACTGTCTCTGCCCTCCTCTGCGCTTCCGTACGCCAACCAGAGGACTCACCCATTCAGCAGCATCGATTCGCTCAATTATGCCTTCTTTGACCAAGCGAGTGAGTTCTGCTGAGACCTCCTTGCGTACACCCTCAGAGGTAGGCGTCTCAGCTTTTGACGCACAGGCCGCACCGTGTTGTTTACCTGTACCCTGTGGATGAACCTCTTGAGACATCCAAGATGAGCAGGTGAAGCAGGATGGACATTGTACACTGTGGATTTCTGGGTAACAGAAATGGGTTCATTTGGGGTTTCATCCTTGGTGTGATCCACTTTGCCTCCAATGATGTTGACATTCAGCGCTTTAATGAGGTCCAGGCCTAGCATGGAGAACCAGCTCTGACTTATGTAGAAGGAAGCAGGGACTTTTCCACTATGTGTGGAGAGTAACTGATTAGATAAGCAGCCAATCGCAGCTAACTCCTCTCTGGTGTTTGTGAGGAGCTTAACTTTTGGCTCCTCAAGTGAACAGTCTGCAAAGTAATGTCTGTACATAGACTCAGGCAAAATAGAGACAGAAGCTCCAGTATCTACAATAAGCTCCACAGCCTGAGCTTCCCTGTAGGGTTGAAATGTCAACAGTACAAGAGATCTTGTCAAGAGCAGCTGCTATCAGTTTAATATCCTGTACGCACAACACTGCAAGTTCAGGAACAACCACTTCTCTTACTTCGCTGACTGATGATCTACACACTTTGGCAAAATGTCCCTTTTTACCACAGTGGTTGCAGATTGAAGAAGCAGCAGGACAGTTCTTGTCATTAGCTAAGTGTTTGTGGGAACCACACCTCCAGCATTTTCACAAATGCGTTTGTTGTTTCGGGCTCGTTAGCTTGCGCTGGTCTTGGAGCAGGCCATTTTACAAAAAAAGGTCCTCTTTTTCTGTGAAGTTGCCGCTCTGACTGTCTGAATCGGCGCGGTCGGTAATGAGCTGGAAGCTGAAAGGACAGAAGGCGAATCCAAGTGGGGCTTCGACCTGGCCTGCAATCGTCAGGGCCTTCTCCAGTGCTAGATCCTCCACCAGCAGCAGTTTGTCTTTCACAACACTAAGATGAGCGTTGGAGATTAACTGATCTCCTTATCATTTCACTTTCCATTTGTCCAGCAACCCCGACGACGAAGACAAAGTTCTCAGGAGTAACCACATACTGAGACACAGTTTCATCCGCACGTTGAATACGTTGTCGGAACTTGTGGGAGCAGGTTGGCGAGCATTAACTTTCGGGACAAAGTGTTTCTCAAGCGCCCGCTCGGGGCTGCAGTGCATAGTGTTGTGCCTGATCCGGTAATGTGCGCCACAAACGCTGTCCTTCTGGACCCAAACAGTGTAGTAGTACAGCACGTTTCCGGGCATCCGGCCATGCGTCTCCTGTTGCATTAATGACGAGCATGTAGTTGTCTGAAGATTTTCCCACACACGTGGTAAACTGAATTGGTGGCTCACCAACATGAGGAAGAAAGTGTGGTTGACGCGGAACTGAAGCCGCCCATCCTCGCTGCCAATTTGTTATGTTGGTGGTCGAGAAAAGACACGGAGACTGAAAGATGCTGAACTCTTGTATTTTAGACTGTAGAAAAAGTAGACTCAACCCTTGCCTACATTTCTTCTTCTCTGCTATATGGGGCACTCTTCTTCTATCCTTACTGTCAATCCTCGCAGAGCCCCCTTACTGGTGAAGGAATTAAACTCTAAACAAGTGTCTGTAAACACA
>JALJCO010002802.1:0-57847 GCA_023101725.1 Atherinomorus stipes
AACTGAGTACTTATGCAAAACATCTTTTTTAAACTGATCTGGGCCCTGTACGATGAAGCTGGATTAACATACCCGGGATTTCTCTCTGGGTTGACTTAACCAGACATCCGCGGTCTTGATAAACGGTACTACGAAGCTGGTTATCAACTCTGTAACTCAACCCAGGGTTTTCCAATCTTGATCAGTGCGCGCCCAGATAAAAGGGGCGGGGTTTGAAGCGTCTGACCAATCACAGACACGGAGAAACAGAGAGCGACATATTTCACAATGGAGGAGCAGACGATCATATTTCAGAAGTATGAGGAAATCAGGAACATCATCCAGGCCAGAAGCAACACAGTCGCCGCAGCAACAGCAGGAAGGAATGCTGGGAGATAATTGCTGACTCTGTTAATGCACAAGTCCGTGTGATTGTACAATCATGGAACAATATCGGACTCTGATCATTTAGTGTTACTTCATCACACTACAGCGCTTCCTCTGCGTATTTCCTTCCCATACTGCCCATATACAGTAGATATTTTCAGGCTCATATCGTGCACGTGTTGTAACCTTCACCGTGACGGCATGGGTGGGTGTATGCTCCATAAATTCATGTTTTCTGCATGTGTGACCTCTTAACCATATTATTTCAGATGCAACCCCAGCGGCACAAGACGATCATGAGAACATAGAGAACAAATACGAGAATATAATCAGCGTCGCCAACGGTGTTCATGAAACTACCATTAAATGAATGAATGAATGACGTTTTACTGAGTGGGATTTAAACACCGTGAACATAATTGGGCTACAAAAATTAAGCTATTCAGCTACATCAGTACAGCACTAATATTTGTCTTCACTCGAGGTGAGGCGTTGGTTTATATCAAAATTAATTTAATGAGTCTATTAACCTTAATAAAACCTCAGTGTGATGCAGAGCATCTGTGGTGTAGTCGTGCTTCTGTAATGCGTTACATTTGTGATGTTCGGCTCCAACAGCTGACAGATGTAACGGAGTCCAGCAGAGGAAAACCTACATCTTTCATATAGGCTAAAGTGTAATCTGGCAAATCAAAAGGGTTGCACCATCTCTGATTATTCTCTCTCTTCTCAGAGTTCCTCTTATGATCTGCGCACCAATATTGACAAGTAAAAGTGGGCAGGCCATTTTCCAAGAGCGCTAATTGGTCAGGGGGTGGTGCTTTTATACTCTGTGATCTCTTATCCAGAACTTAACCTGGTCCGGACCAGGTTAGGCGTTCAGCATAAGTTACCGGGGAGATAGAACCCGATCAGAAGTGAACCAGCGTCATAGGACGAAAAACCCAGGGTTAACCCTGAAGTTACCTCGATAAGAGAAAATCCGGCTTCGTCGTACAGGCCTCTGCTGCTCTCAATTAAATATAAACAACACAAACTCCTTTTAACTGGAAATTTTCTACACTGCTCCCTGCATTTATCGGCTTTTGAAATAAAAACATTTCTGCAAATCAAAATTTTGCGAACTTAGGCAATTTCTGCATACAACGTGAAAGTGTTTTTTAAATCTTTTATTGTGTCTCTTTAGGTCAGGAAAATGACAGAAAACGGCTCAGATCAGGTTGAAAGTACAGGGCTGCATTTCAGTCTCGTGTGAGTCCCGTAAAACTACAGAAAGTGCACCAGGAACACCCAACAGGACTTGATTTGCATATGCAACACTTTTATGAATACAGGATGTTTTATGTGTTAATTTTTTTTATGCTGTTAGACATATAATGTGTGACTAAATACTGCTGCTGAATATTTCTACTCAATTCAATTCATTTCAACTTTATTTTAATCTCAAAGCACTGAGACGCAGTCCAGTTCAATATAATCTATTGTTTCGTTATGATCCAATTAAAACAAATCCATGATATGATCTACACAATTAAAACGAAAACTTTGTGCTTCTGACTCATTTTGATGGCACACTGTCATTTTTTAAGCACATAACTGGAGCGTTCATTGCAGTTTCCTGCAGCTGTGATGCCACACTTCACAAGTTGTTCTCTTTTTCCAGCCCAGGGCATCAAGTGAGAGCTGCATTTTCCTTTGTTCCTTTAAATGGAAATATGGCTGATCAGGCAAAGAAACACAAGAGGGCATTTTTAGAGAAAGCGAGTAAAGAAAGACTCTAACAGACCAACTTTAAAATCAAACATAACGTTTAACTTAAAAATATGAGTGAAGGCGCTGCCTTAAAGGTAGATTCCAAAGTGTCCCCTCATTTCTTTTTGTAAACACGATTCAAACTGAGAGCCTCTCCCCTCGGGGTAATAATCACATCGCTCTTCAGCCCCAAGCATCTCCTTCAAAGTTAGAAAGTGGGTGAAAGCTAAACCAATATTGCCCATGGTTTTCCAGTGTGCACCATCTAAAGATTTTCGCCGTGAAATACTTCTTTTTCTTTGCTGCATCTGCCATTTTTATTGAGAATTTAGAAACGTTTAAAAAAAAAAAAAAAAAACGTTTGCTCCAATCGACATGTTTATCCCAACACAACGCTACGCCCTTAGCTCTGTCTTTGGCTGGAGACAACATGCACATCTCCACCCAGAAACGTCCCGAACACACCAAAACAAAGGGAAAATGCAAAATACAGTCAGGGGAGGGGGAGGTGGTAACAAAACTCGCCGGCACATGAAAGCAGAGGCCCAAAGGTGCGGATTAAGCCAGATTTCACTCACACAAGTGTAGCGTTTATTTTCAGGGGGAAAACTCTACGATTAAAACTTAAATGTAACATTTTTTTGTGTCTTTAAGATATGTTTTATTAAGTATTTTAACTTATAACAACAACATACCAGCTTGTTAATTTGATATAAAATAATACATTGGGACAACAAAAACCAAAATGCAACTTACAGGGAGCCAATCAAACTCACTTTTACTGGCTGTAGAAAGCTCACAGAAGACAGATAATTTATTTGTAATTTATTTATCATTTTTATGGAATTGAAATATCTGCTGTCAGTGATCATAATGACTGCATGTTGCATAGCTCAGAAAAAAGTCAATTTGTAAATCCAAACTTGCAATCAATACACATGCTGATATTTTCATTAGTTTTGCTCAGTCTGTCATCTCTGCTCACAAAATCCTGCATCAGTGTTGAAAACTGTGTGCTGCCCTTTTTAAACAGCTCCATGGAACAAGGAAGTGTGTTGCTGTGTGCAGCTGGAGTTTTTTTTATGCCCACAGGTGATGAGTCTTTGACCAATCCCACGCTCTGCAGTGTGTCAGCATCCTTGTAAAGAATCAGTTCAGCATGCCTTGACCTACCACTGAGGTAGTGCAAACAAAAGTATGACAGGTTTATAGAATGGAAAATAAAAGAAATGAAACACAAGCCATAAAGTAGGGAACGGAAAACCATTCAGTCCTAGAGAAGCAACGCAATCGTACCACATTATGAATGACTTTTTAAAATAAGATGTTGAGAGTTATTCAATCTGTTTTTAAAGGTACAGTATGTAAGAATTACTGACATCTAGTGGTAAAGATGGGTATTTGAAAGAAAAGATCTTTTCTTTCAAATTACCTCATATTCCAGGCACTGTTGTGAATGTACAGTGGCTGTTAATGGCCGAAATTCTCCCAGACATAAAGATGCTTTCATCTGTGAGAGGATCCAGTGGTCTCAGGTGTAGCTATGACTGTACTATGAGTAACTACTTTTTATGTCTTTTAAGGCGTTACTGATTCCAAACAGTGCTTTAACTCCCATTAAACAAAGCTGGTACTGCAGTTTTAATGTTCAGAAGGTTCTCACTTCAAACACATTGTTTTGTCCTTTCAGGGACACTGTAGTAAAAATGGCAGCATGTATGTGCACCCCCAGCAAGTAGATATAAATGACTCATTCTAAGAAAATAAACACATAACAGCTATTCTAGTGAAGCAGTAACAAATCAATATAAACAAAGTTTAAATTATGTATTACATTTTTGTGCCATTGACCTTTGACTTTTTTACATGCTGTCCTGTACCTTTAATACAGTGATTACTAATAATGCCTGTTTATGCTGATATCAGCTGGAGATTATTTCTGTTTGTCCTTTGAGGACTTACACGCATACACATGTACGTACACATATACTGTATGCTGTGTTTGTAGTTGAGATTTGAATATACTTTTATATTATGTAATAAGAACGACATTTTACCCAAAAGTTATTGTGACGGTAATACAGCAGTCAGATGACTCAGATGATCTAGCTCTTAAATATTGCCAGAGGTTTCAGAGAAGACAGTACTACTTCTGTCATCCCAGAGGAATATAAGCCATCAGATATTTAATTAAGTTGGCAAAGGATGTGAAGATACTCTCTCTTCAAAAGTGTTTGCTGTTCAGTTTGTCTTTACAGCATTTTTTCGTACCGAAACAAACCGCACCTTATTAGTACTGGCATCGCAGTGGAATACTGCCCATAATGTCTGACTCTTTTTCAATCTGACTTGATGCTGAGTTAAAAAGAAAGGGCCTGCCAGTCTTGGTTCACAGCAACATCTTCTGGTCCATTATCAAAAGCCTTCTGTTATTTTGATGCTCATTACCACGCTTTTAGTCTTCAAAAACGTCCTGAAAAGACTTTAACGATTTGTGCCATCATATGGACACAACACATACAGTACATTGTAATTACTCAGCTTTGGGGATTGCTGTTTAGCATATGAAACAGGTTTTTGTCAAGGCAGTCAATTAGTAAGCCGGCGTCTTTCACCAGCCACTCTGCTCAGAATCATTCAGCACTTACTCTCCATTTCCTCAATTTGTTTGTGATCACTTGGACTTCAGTTATTTAATCGCAGTCAAAGCTGAAGCTGTTAACCACCACCTCTCCTGAGCCAGCAAAGCGAGGAAAGTGCCTAGGGGGGAAACAGACTCCAGCTGGAAGTAAAACCCAAACTTTCTGGAGCTAAACGACAGGTGACCTTTTCATTTACACTAGGATGAATTCAGCAAACCTTAAGCTTCTGCAAAAAGGCAATAAAGGGACAAAAATATGTCTACTTTGGGACAGCTTGGGACAGGAGAGCAGAAAACAATGTGAAATGTAGTATTAACAATCTGAAGCTGAAAGCCAGACAAACATAAACGTTTTCAATGAAAGAATAAAAGCAAAAAAGTTTGCAGTGAAGTGTGTTTTTGCTTTGATAAGAAATCAAATCCAGATATCTGGGGATGTTACAGTGCTATACTCACAAGCATTAGAGACAAGATAATCTAGCAGCTGCAGACAAATCATATCGCCTACTTAAACAAAACACTTGAGTTACACTTCAGCAAAGGTGCAAGTTGCCCGACGCATGTTTATATCAACACAGTTGTCCTTTAGGGAGATGTAGAAACCTCTTGGGCATTAATGAGCCCGACGTAAAGAGGCTGTCAATCCCTGGCATGGATTGAGTGTGCTACAACAGAAAAGCTCTTATTTTTCTTGTGGCTTATGGAAGACATGCAAACGTATCTGTTTTATAAACATAGAGCTCTACGCTTACTAGATACTTTATTAGATACAGCTAACCCTTGTTTTTTAAACACAAATAGATAATCAACCAAACATGTGGGAGCACTTTAGTACATTAGTACAGTACAGTAGCAGAGTCGCACAACCATGGTCTTTATCTAAGTGTGCCTTAGCTTTAGCTCCTTTTAGCTGCGGGTTAGCGCGATTAGCTCCTAGCTACAGGTAGCTAAAACTTAAGCCTGGTCCAAACTACACGAATGTAGCCCGATTTTTGCCCAACGGAGGCATCGCAGACAGTCGCTCACTGTCGTGCACGATTCTGCATTGTCGGGTCGCAGGACGTCGTGTCTTCGCTCCGTGTAATGTGACACAATCAGCGATCGGCGATTTGGCGTCTGTGACGCTCCACAACCACGACGCAGAAAGACTGGCGTGTCAGAATTTTTTGGTTTTGTCCGTCTAGTGTGACACGTCCCATGACATGTCCCTTCATATTGACCAATAGGAGGACAGTGCGCCTTTAGCTTCTACCAGAGACACGCTTAGGACCGCCGGTACACAAACAGTGGAGGAAAGGAGGAGAGACGCAGCCGCTCTCCGGTGGAGCGGGGGAGAGATTTATGGAGCTGTGGCATCAGTTTACTCCAGAAAAAGGAAAGAAAAGCAAGACTGGGTGTGCCACATTTATTTTCAACAGTGTTAAACCTCCACGAACAATTAAAAGGGTGTATCTCTCTTGAATAAAACATTACTTTATTAACACGAAACATCTCCACACGATGTGTGCTTTATATCAGTAATAGTAATAGTCAACTGTAGTTCTCAGCAAGCCCAAACATGCACGAATGTGACGCTCTCAAATAAATCAATGACAATTCACAGACAAATCACTTTGTTTAAAGGTGCCATGACATCAAATTTCACTTTTCTGGGGTTTTCGGTGTATAATATGATCTGTTGTGCACTGATGAGGCCATGTGAATGTCCAGAGTGAGAATCAAAGTTCCTGTTTATGGTCTGTCAGCTTTGTCACTCTGCTCAGAAACAGTTGAATCAGACAGCAGTAGGGCTGTGTTAAACGATTATTTTTTAAATGATTAATCTATCGATTATTTTTTCGATGCATCGATTAATCTAACGATTGACTTTTTTAGTTCGATTCGACTCGATTCGATTCGATTATCGATTATCTCCTCATAAATTGACAGACAGCAATTTATATATGCTGATATAGATATCTAAAATGTAAAAAAGAGCATGAATAAAAAGGCAGTGGGAGCAGCAGCCTGTCATGGACTTTTTCATGAACCAACAGAATGTAAAATTTATGTTGAAAACACAGCGGACTGAAAAACAGGCTTTTAATTCTTTCATTTACATGAAAATAATAATAAAAAAGTCATTATTGAAATAATATGATCATGTAAACTTGGAGGATTTAAGCTAAGACAGATATTATTTTCCAACAAAAGATAATGAAGATAAGTAAACATTCAGAGTTGAACATCTATATTGAACATGGGTCTAGCTTCCAGAAAAAGTGCATCTTCATCTTTACTCTGTTAATGCTTAATACGGGTGCCAATCACTTGCAAATGAAATTAAAAATTCTTTATTTATCCCAGAAGTGATTACACAATACTATTACCGACAGATGAAACACTAATATGAGGTTGAGAACGTGACTTTAATTATATTCAGTCAGACGAGACGGCTCCTGGCATCAGCTGTAGTTCCACCCACGGCCAGCAGATGGAGCTCGTGCTTCATGCTGACCGTCTCAAACAGGCCTGACGTGTCTGAAGACATGGCGTCCATCTCACGGAAGTGTCTCATGTCTCATTAGGCTTCGGATTCGCCATCCCTAATATATAGTTATACCTTCGATAAACGAGTGTGGGCCTTCACTGCCTTACACTTTGGAAACTTGGAAGAGCCACTCGCGGAGATCGCGCCGCCATCTTTGTTTTAGTCTGAAGTCGCATGGCGCCGCCATCTTTGTTTTGGTCTGACGACGCATCGGTACGCATATTTTGCGTCGACGTATTTTTTGCGTCGACGTAATCGGTTACGTCGACGAATCGTCCCAGCCCTAGACAGCAGGCTATCATTCTACGTAGTTCTATCATTCTACGTAATTTAATTGCTCCAATAAGAGCACACTATCAAGTAAACAGCGCCCCCCTTCTCTCTCTCCTAACGGTTTATGCACCGTCCGCTCGTCTTGTCTGATAAACGTAGCTCACACTGTCTGAAGTGCCCATGTTGCTAGCAGTTAGCCTTTAGCAAACTCCGACCGCAGCTTGACCTAGATTCTCCAAATAAGGTGTAGCCAATCAAAATGAAGTCAACGTGGTCTCCGGGTAAAGCTCCATATCATCACCAGACCCAACTGTATTACTGAGGAAGTGAGGTCTGGCGTTTCAAAACAATACTCCGCTGTAAAAAATGACGTTTTTTTCTTTGGAGTATTTACATATAAAGTAATGCCAACAACATAAACTAGTTTTTAACTGCTATGTCATCACTCCTTTAAATAAAAACAACGCAACATAACAGACATTGGGCTCAATGAGATGAGCAAATATGACACCCCTGCGCACACTCGTGCACTCAGCCGTAAATATCCACATTACGCGTGATCATCAAAGCTAATTAACCATCTGAACACACCTACTGGGCGCAGAAAATTGACACAGCGATGCTGCTGCTGCGCAGCTCTCGGTTTATCATGCGTGTGTTATTTCATGTGGTTGCCGTGGTTACCAGCGTGCGCTCTGAACTGATGGAGTTCAGTGAATCACGTGATGATGCACCCGTATGTGTTCGTATAGAACAACACACTTTATTTCACTTTATTGCAGTTTTTTAAAAGTAGCGTCACTGGGTCGGCTGGACTTTGCTCTCGTGGCAGCAGACTGTGGTCAGCCTGATGGTTTTGGCTTCGCTTGGCACTGGGTGCCTGCGCGCGGTGCGTGATGCACCTGGTGGAAGCAACGGCGCTGATCAGAGCCCAGTTTCTCTCTTTCAAAGCTCTTTTTCAAAGATGAGCAGCGAGTCTTTCTGTGCGCATCGTGGATTTAATCCTGTTTAGTTACAACTGAAAACCCGCTCCACAGAACAACTGGGACAGGCAGAATACACAGAAACAGTTCATGCTGGTCACAATAATGGAGGGAACTGATGTCTCCGTCCACTCTCCATTTCATAAGTGACCCAAACAGTCAATTCAGAGACTCCAAACCAAGTGACTGATTGACAGCTGCTTGTCCCGCCTCCCGTTTCGTGTTGTCTTGCGACACCACGCGATGATCAGGCGGTTGTCTGTCTGGTATCATTCTTATAGTGTGATCACTCGCGGGTAACACGACGCCGTCCGATTTTATGACGCAATTTCTGTCAATCTGACATAGTGACCATCGTGAACGATGAAAAAAGTCGTGTAGTTTGATCCTGGCTTAAGATGGGTGTCAATCACTTGCCTCATGTTCACGCCCCCATCTGTTTGGCCATTTTTGGTATTTTCTGGAAGTGACAAGATGGAAATGGGGGAAAACCACCCACTAAGCTTCATTTCAACTTCTCAGAAAGCTGGAGGTGACATCGCGAAAGGTTTATCCCATAATATTATACAGTCTGTGGTAACAACTGAGAGGTTTCACCACCAGAAACTAAGTATTGTTGCTGACCATGTCCATCCCTTTATGACTACAGTGTAGCATCTTCTGATGGCTACTTCTAGCAGGATATTTTATTTAACCTTTATTTTACCAGAAAATGTCCCATTGAGACATTAAAAACCTCTTTTCCAAGGGAGTGCTGGCCTAGAGGTACAAGCTTGAATAATCTCCAACTGCTTTCTTGAACATGACAATGTACTCCAATGGCCTCCACAATCACCAGACCTTAATAAATTTGCAGCAACTTTGTGATGCTATCAGGTTAATATGAAGTAAAATCTCTGAGTAATGTTTCCAACACCTTGGTGAATCTATGCCAGAAAAGAATGAAGGCAGTGCTGAAAGAAAAATCCAACTTTGCAACTACTAGCAAGCTGTACCTAATAAGTTGGCTGGCAAGTTTACATTGACTCATGCATGAATGCAACTACAACGTGGTTTAAAACATAATCATCCACAATAATGTGTAGACTTACAGGGGGATGAGAATAAGGTGATCTGAATAATAAAGAGGCCAACAGCAGCCAATCACACCAGTCAATAACTTTTATAAATATCTACATGCATACCATGAGAACATCATTATTAAAGGAGTGCTAGTAATCAGTGTGGAGTGATGAAAATATAAAAGTGCAAACATGGAGGTTTAAATTAGGGGTTAGCTGAGAGAAAGAATCAGCTAAGCATATTTTCCTTCCTGATAAGCTGTCGCAAGAGTAATGATGTCTGATCACTGAGGCCTTGGACATCTTTTTTTATGCTTAAAGTGTTCACTGGTGTTTGCAGAGCATATCTATTTTCATAAGTTTTTCTTAGAATGAAACTCTCTAGCTGGTTATGAAAAAATAAGAAATAAAACCTGCCACAGCTGGAGGTTTTCTTGAAAGAAAAGCACTGCCAGCAAGTGTGTTATTGGTGTTGAAGTTGAGTGACAGCTGTAGACATGTGGCCATCAGGCAGACATACACATGGAGACAGTTTAAGTTTGTGGAGAGTGAAGCTGTTTGCCAGTGTGTAAGCATGGCCAGAACACAGTGTGTGTGTTAACCTTTTGAGTTTGTCAGATCCAACTTGATTTCTTTTTTAATCAGACTTCTGAAAAACTCCAACACTTTTTAAAAAAATTATTGTAACTTTTTTTACCAAAACATTTTTTAAATCTAAAGTCGTGTCAACATAACTAGTCCACAATTTACTGAAGACACAAATAGTGGTAAAATAATAACACGGGTTGTAGATAAGGCAACTGTTAATCCAAATTGCCATTTAAAGTTACACAAAATTCTGACGTTTAATTTGAGTCCATTGATCCAGCATGTTTTATCTTAGCAGTTGAAGGATTTGGTTTGGCAGTTCAATAAATAAGTTGTCTTATTGCAGCCAGTTTTGCACTTTGCAAAATCCCAAACACTTTACTGGTTTCACTTACACTTAAGGTACATTCAGTTTGAACACTGAAGTCAGATTTTCATAGTTCCCAGTCAGAAATACTGCATGGACAACTGGCAAAGTCTGATTTCCAACTTAGAAAGTCAGCAGCTCTGACTTCATCCAATAAATATGGCTGCTCCACTATCAACATTTATTGAAAGCATTCATATTTATCTAAACATTAGTGTCTGGGTGCATAAGGGCATGGTCTCATGGGTTTCCTCAAACGAACTAGACTTGAACGATTCTCACAGCAGGGGTCTGACAACTCTGCACGGTCTCATGGTTGTTTCGGAAACATTTTGAACATGAAACCGTCATCACGCCGTGATGCAAATAGATGGCAAAACTCCAGTCCAGTTGGTGGCGTCACTACCTGTTAGAGTGTGATGTCTGTCACTAATGGACCTTTTCCATTGCAGCTGCACAGGGCACGGTACAGCACAGTACAGCACCACACGCTAAAGACGACCAGGACGGTTTTTGTTTCCACACAGTAGAAGCAGTAGTCTACTAACTGGAAGTGGGTGGAGTAGGCGCGGTCGAGACTGCTGTGCCATGCAGTGGTTAGTAAAATAAAAACAACAATGGAGGTATTGGATGATATTGAGGTGTTACTGCTGTTGTTGTTTTCTCTGCGGCTTTTAGTCACCAAAAACAGAGCCATATATTTTTAGAAGAGGTGAGGCGAAACACGTATGACGACAATTTCCTTTGACCAGTCAGTGAAGAGCTGTCAGGTACGTCATGTTTTGTGTAGGTTCAGCGTGGTTAGAGCTAGCTCTGAAACGGGTGCATAAAATCGTAACGGCTCGTAACAGGTTTTCCGAGAGGAAACGCAAATAAAGCGTGCCATGGGTGTGGAAGGGTTACGAACATGTGCAGTGGAAAAGGCCCATAATAGACAATCTATGCACATACATGCGTCGTAGTTGATGTTTGTGTAAATGTTCTTTGTTAAATGTTTACTTGAAGAACGACCCCTCTTCAGTGCAGCAGAGCATGCTGACCGAGAGAGCCGGCATGAAGTTCTGAGAAACATGTCCTGTGTGTCTCATTGTGTGCATGAGGGATGTCTACTTTGGGAGAAGCGTCGGCAGGGAGCTCTGGCGAGAGACAAACAACCACTGCCAGAGATCCAACATCACCTTTTTGTCCCCCCTCTTTACCCCCGCTTCAAGCGTTCCAGACTTTGGAATCGTGCAGACGGTCTCTTCCAACCGTTCAGTTCGGACAACTGTTCCGGACTTTTGGCACAGTCGCATGGTGCAATACGGATCTAATCCTTTTTCTGGACTTGAGAACGTTTTAATCGTGACAAAAGTGTCCGTGTGACCCTACCCTAAATCAGTTTTAAATGTAATCCTTTGCAACTTTGTCTGCAGACTAACTCTGTAAAATGTGGGCATGTTTAAAACATCAAATAATGCAACATTCATACGTTTTACTGCTAACTACTGTATAACCTTGGCCAACATGGTTAGCCTTTTAAATCCCTTTCTCTGTTCTGGCCTGGCATTCCTTCAGTTCATAAAGGCTATACGAGTTTTTGAAAAAGTTTTCTTTCTTTTTTTTATTTTTTTATTTAAAACTCAAACCTGGGTCCTCCGTGCCAAAGCCCATGATGCTACCACTAGGCTACCCACTCCCCCTAAAAATAAAAAAACTCCCCTACCCACTGTCCTTGTTGCAACCTGATCATAAGTTTTATCTACAGAAAGTCCACAAAACCCTAGCAGACTGGATTGGGTCCTCTTGAAAAGCATCCCTCTTTTAGCCAGGTGACCTTTCAGTCTAAAAATAGCCATGTGTGGGTCTTTGGTTTGCTGCCCGGACAAGCACCAGAACCAACAGCACAATTTCATATTCCATGTCCCAAACTTCTTATAAGGTCAAAGAAAAGTTGTTTTAGAAGTGTGATTATAAATTATTCAAGATAAGGTCAGTCAGTCAGTCATTTTCTATACCGCTTATCCAGTTCAGGGTTGCGGAGGTTGCTGGAGTCTATCCCAGCTATTATCAGGCGAGAGGCGGGGTACACCCTAGACAGGTTGCCCCTGCCTCAAGATAAGGTCTTCTGTGATTTTCTTTAAGCAGACACAAGTTGAGTCTTCTACACCGTTTGGTCGTCTCTCCCTGCTACTATCTCATTCAATGCACCACCAGATTCTGTTTATTTGAAACCTCTGCTCCTCTTTTTTTCCACTGTCTTCAGAACATTTAGCCTCAGATCAGATGAGGCAACTGTCGTCAATCATTTACCTTTGGCCCAAGGCAGTCTGGTGCAAAGTACATTGATTAAGCACATTGTGTCTCACATGGTGTACGTTATGGACAGTCCATGGCTGGTACAGACATCTGACAACAATTCACCCCTCAGGTTTACATCAGACACCCCAATCCTCTCAATCATTCCATTGACTGCCGAAAGGACTACCACTAAGACTTCCTGCACAACAGTGAATTCCAAAGAAGCATCTCTAGGACCCTGTCAGCTTTTTGTAAGAAAGATGCAAACTCTACATTACATGGACATAGATGCACAACAGGGAAAATTTTGTGTCCGAAATAAACTACCATTGTAACATTGAACCAAACTATATTTACAGCCATGCTCTCGACCTCTCTCACTAGTCCTTTCTCCACACCCCCAAGTTTGGTACTATTCTATGTACCAATTGCCCTTTTCTTTTGTTGCAATCTAGGACACTCTGATTGTCCCCACTTCTACCTGAGAGGCATTGCACTAAGCTCCTATTATGGGCAAGGTGGGTGGTTGTCCCACATGGCCCTTTCTTCTTACCCCTAAGCCTGGCCCTAGGGTTATGTCCCAGTTTTACTGTCCCAGACAGGGAAGCAATTTTTCATGCCCCCATCTGCAGAGTGCTAATGAACTGCATTTGTTTTAATCTTCACCCCAAAACTGCTTGCCTTGGGAGACCCTAGGAGCTACAATTAGAAATCATGGCAACATAGCCACCACAATTTCGAAACCACAAAGGTTCTTTGATCCAAAAACAGGTACCCTAGTTAGTGTACACATTGGAGGCAGTCATGGCGTAATAAAAGAATTATGGATTTTTACTCAATTTTTCACATCTTTTTGTCCCTCGTCTTCTGTTTCATCACTGACCAGAGCCCATCTGTAGATGTTCATATGAGATACCATCTCTCCTCCACTTTCTCTTTCCTGTTCTCTCCTTTTATTCGCAAACCTCTATTTCTTTTCCTTTAACCTGTCTCACCTTCTCTTTTGTAACTCGAGCATTTTAATTCACAAACTCCTTTTCAAACAGATCCCTGGAGAGAGAAATACTGATATCAAAACCCAAATGTCTGAACATATAGTTTCATCATGGAGAATTACAAGCTCATTAAGGTCTAAATTTTCTTTCTCCTTTTCTTTCTCTTCAATGATCTCCAGGTGAGCGGCATCAACTCATCGATGAGCAGAAAGCGTGAGCAGCGAGTGTTATTTATGGTGGTGATTATGGTGATCTGCTATCTACTTTGCTGGCTGCCATATGGGATCATGGCTCTATTGGCCACATTCGGGCCGCCTGGCCTGGTCACCCCTGAGGCGAGCATCATCCCGTCAGTCCTGGCCAAGACTAGCACAGTCATCAACCCAGTCATCTATGTCTTCATGAATAAACAGGTGAGAGAGGGAGGAATGCAGCTGGGGTCACAGCCCTTTATCTTTTGCTGTCACAAAAAGGAAGGTATCGGTGATCTTGTCCTCTGACACATGTCTTCTTGATTGTTTTCAAGGTGGTTTAGTATAATGTGCTGCTTTCTTTCTTTCTTTTTTTTATTCCTGGCAGGCGTTCTTGAAATGACATTGAATAATTTACATTATATACAAGTGGGAATACAGAGGTGACTTTAACAATTGAATCTCACTAGTTGTTTTACATTTTTAAGAAAAAAACTCTAAGGTGGGTTCAAAACAAGCAGATCGTTGATGGTGTTAACAACACAGTAGTAAGAGAAAAGTCACAGCTTTGATCCTTGCACTTTATCTTGTCATTTACAGTAAATATATCTCACACTGAAGAAATCTACTAAAATTCAACCTTTTCGTGTTTCTACCCAATTAGTGGCACTCACTGCTTGACAGTGGGGGTATTTGCGGTGTTGTGAAAGCACCCATCATGTAAGGTGTTAATAATTAAAATCACTTTTGAGCGCAATTAATTTTGACCCTTGCTCACTTTGTGTAATATGATGAGTCAGTTTGGGTGTTGTTATCTTTAAATGGAAGCAATTGCATAGTTGTGGTTAGTACTGAAGATTTTGTGTTATATTCGTTCTGCTGCTTTAACTTGTGAAAACTTTCCTATAAGGAAATGATGAAAATCATGGCAGTATGCATACTGTCCATGATTAGTTGCACCATGATCTTGAAAGAGCCACCTTGGAGTGATGTGGGCAACTGATAAAGATTTATCATGAGCGAAGAGGTTTACCAGGCACGACAAGTTGGGTTGAGGCCCCATGGGCCGACCCTTGATTAGCCAGAGATTATGTCTCATACTTTCTTTTTAATTTGAGTGCTGCCCTGATCTTGTAATATTGAATATTCATGAAACACATAACATTCATATTAGAAGACAAACTTTAAACAAATCACTTTTTTTTTTTTATTATCAAGAATGACCTTTGGACACTTTCTGGTTGAGTTATATGTAAATTATGGAGAGTATTTTGTTTCTTTATGGCTTAATCAAATAAAATAGATCTGAAACCAAAAAAGAGATTTGAGAGCAAAAAAAAAGTAAGTGGCTATCAAAAAAAAATATCTTTGAGATCAAAACAAAGCAGGTTGCAATTGAAAAATACAAATATGAAACAGAATATTTCTTCAACTTTAATCAAAAATAATGTTTGAAATAAGAAACAACTATTTTGATTATGAATCAGTTCTTTTTTATTTCAAGTTTTAAAAAATTTGGTTGCAAATTAGTCTTCTTTGCTTTCAAGTTAAAAACTTTTGGTTGCAAATCCTAAAGTTTTGCTTGCGAAGTCAAGTGCACTTGATGGGCGGGGCCTACGCTGGTGGATGAGAGACGTGTTTCTATTGGTTGGTGTGACCTGGCTCCAGCCTTCCACATTACACTCTTTTCTCATGCGTGCTGTGCTGATGGGGCTAAGTTGTTAGCCTGTAGCTCTGCAACGTTTCCCATAAATAATGAATTGCGCTAAAAATCGTTGGCTACAGCTGCTGTACATTCACATCATCACCACAATGAATTATAACGCTCGGCTGCTGCAAACACTGATTATCAGCGACATGGCCGTCTCTGCTGGTCACGGTCTGAGCTCAGTAGCCACTGAGTGAGTGATTTACAGGGAAACATGTACAACGTAGGCTGTGATTACACATATGTTTATAATATCTGTATCGTAATCACGGAGTGATCGGACTGTAGCCTATGTGAGAGCCTGGGAGTGGTAGTGGGCTGTATGAGATTGCGACCCTACGCCTAGACGGGGGTGTGATTGAGAAGCGGTGTGGCAGGTACTCGGACGCTGAGAGCATCAAGCGGGCAGGAGGGGCAGATCCTGGTCGGTGCGGAGCGGAGTCCGTCGTGGGGCCACGAGAGGACATCCAGCAGGACGATGTCCAGCAGGACGATGTCCAGCAGGACGAGTAAACAGCGATGGAGAGGCGGTCGCTGACCAGACGCACCGTTGTGGACGAGAGTGCAGGACAATCCTCCTCTCTGTTTATAAATTATATGGTCGTGGTTGTGCTGCTTTGCTTGGTTTTAATGTTATTTTTATTTGCTGGGGCGTGTGATCGTAAAATTTAAGGCGGTTCTGCCTGACCAGCCCGCTCAGCTTTCACCGGCCTGTTGAGACATGGTCGTGCGACATCGGCGGTAAGAGAGAGACGCCCTGTCGGAGCGGTGCGTTTGAGAACCATCTCTCTTCAGTTAGGAATTTTCCTTTAGGTCAACCTGGGAACATTAACCGCTGAATATGGTGCCAGTTACAGCGCATCCCGTTCTCAGCTGCTGTTCCAGTGTCAACAAACACACGTGGCAAATAATTTTACACACTGACGCATTTCTAACCAGCCAGCATTCCTGGTTTATTCAGGAGCAGCTGCGTCAGACATTCCGACTACTAAATCGTGCTTTTGACATCTGAAATGTAGGCGATAGAAAAGCAACGCAAATTTTAGCACCGTCAGCCCCAAATTTTACGCCCCCCATTATAATTAATAGATGCTGTTATAACAGGTCTAATATATTTCATTTATGTTATGTTTGTAGCGTCACATGGAGAGCTCCAATGTCCCACCTGGGTCCCAGGAGGAGCGCTCTTAAATGTATCAAAATAATATGAAAAAATGTAAAAAAAAAAAAAATACAAAAAATACAAAAAAAAATCAAGTTTATTGCTGCAGGGCGCGTCTTTTGGGCTGATGGTGCTGAAATTCGCGTTGCTTTTCTATCGCCTACTTTGTAGACCGGGATCTGCCCCTCCTGCCCGCTTGATGCTCTCAGCGTCCGAGTACCTGCCGCACCGCTTCTCAATCACACCCCCGTCTAGGCAGCGGTAGGGTCGCAATCTCATACAGCCCACTACCACTCCCAGGCTCTCACATAGGCTACAGTCTGATCACTCCGTGATATTACGATACAGATATTATGACCATATGTGTAATCACAGCCTACGTTGTACATGTTTCCCTGTAAATCACTCACTCAGTGGCTACTGAGCTCAGACCGTGACCAGCAGAGACGGCCATGTCACTGATAATCAGTGTTTGCAGCAGCCGAGCGTTATAATTCATTGTGGTGATGATGTGAATGTACAGCAGCTGTAGCCAACGATTTTTAGCGCAATTCATTATTTATGGGAAACGTTGCAGAGCTACAGGCTAACAACTTAGCCCCATCAGCACAGCACGCATGAGAAAAGAGTGTAATGTGGAAGGCTGGAGCCAGGTCACACCAACCAATAGAAACACGTCTCTCATCCACCAGCGTAGGCCCCGCCCATCAAGTGCACTTGACTTCGCAAGCAAAACTTTAGGATTTGCAACCAAAAGTTTTTAACTTGAAAGCAAAGAAGACTAATTTGCAACCAAATTTTTTTTTAAACTTGAAATAAAAAAGAACTGGTTCATAAGTAAAACAGTTGTTCGTAATTTCAAACATTATTTTTGATTAAAGTTGAAGAAATATTCTGTTTCATATTTGTATTTTTCAATTGCAACCTGTTTTGTTTTGATCTCAAAGAATTTTTTTTGATTGCCACTTACTTTTTTTTTGCTCTCAAATCTCTTTTTTGGTTTCAGATCTATTTTATTTGATTAAGCCATAAAGAAACAAAATACTCTCCATAGTAAATCAGTTAACCTAGTCACAAGCAGGGAGTGACATAGGGGAGACCCCAATGAGGGGTCATATATACATCAAAATGAAAAAGAATCAGTCAAAGTTTGTTTGTTTTCTAGAATATGATGTATTCATCTTCATGATTTACATAACTTAGAAAAGTTGACTCACAAAGTATGTATCTGGCGTAAGTTGAAGTGTAGAGACACAATTTTTTGGCCGTCAGCTAATAAATGAGACAGCACGGGTCCTGCTCAAGCTTTTATGGCTGGAGGGCCAAAGAGACAGGAGACAGGATGAAAGCCAAAAAACAGGCAGGGTTGGGAAATGAACTCCAACATCAGACATGCTTTCTCAGTAATTCCTCACAACTATGGCTCCAGCGGCACACTTGTGGAGAACTATGTCTAATTATAAAGTAGCCCATACTTGTTGAATTTTTGATTAAGGACGATAGAACACAAAACCTGTGTAACCAAATAATTAATCACAGCAGACCTTAAATGTGGTGTATATCCACTGACCATTGAAAACAAACATGTTTTTGTTGAATCATTCAGCTGGAGCTTTTTTTATTTAGCAGCTTTGGATTCAGCTGAGATTGGAGTTTGGAGTGGATAAAACAATGGCTGAAACAGATCCAAGATTCTTCTTCCTGAAAATTAGATTTAGCTATTTCCAGCAAAGGTCTTTGGTGAATATAAATCAGATTTACTGACCCATATCGCCTTACTGGTAGGAACAGTGACGCAGTTTTGCCATAAAAGAATAGGTCAACAGGGCAGGAAGTCATATACCTGCACTTTTTATTTTGCCGTATCTGTTCATGTTTTCAATCATATGATTGACCGTAAACATGCTGTTCAGTACACCTAACCCAATCTGTTACAGCTTGATCCCAGAAGTGATTTAATTAAATTAGGACAAAACCAATATAACAGTTTCATATCTATCAGTAACTTCAAATAACATCCTTGATTTAGTTTTAATTTAATTTTTATTAGAGATGCTTATTATGACCACAAAATTTTCAAAGCATGGCTCGCTTCCAGAGGTGCTATTTTTTCACCATCTAACAAAATCTAAAACCTCACAACTTTAATTCTGTTCGGGAGAGATTCATTTGGCTGATTTTTACTCGTCAGTTTTGCGTCAGGCAGTTAAATGGACTGCTGTCATTATGTTGCAGCATGGCAGACATTTTCCATTCCACAGTCTTTCATAAACAGGAGTTTTTTCCTTCTCCACTTTTAGGAAATATTAATTAAAATAACTTAAATCACCAAAATTCTTCTTTTTTGAAATAGAGAATGCGAAGAATTATGTTGCAACGTGCCTTCTTCAAATAAAAATGCTCTTCCATTCACTTTGTACGGGACAACTGCAGTTAAATTTTGTTTTTGGCTGAAAACAGGCAAATCAAGAAGAGAATAGTAGGAAATGGAGAGAGAGAAAAGGGAGAAAGAAAATGGGCCTTGCTGGTATAATTGAATTGCGCCACTGAATGAAAGATTTGTGGGAAATGGCCCAAAGCTCATCCTTGAACAGAATGCAACCCAATTTTTTTGATTCAAATTGTAAGAAGAACACAAATAAATGTAAGCTTCTGAGGGTTAGAAACGGATAGAGATATCATTTAAGAAGTTCAACTTAGGCTATGTACATACACAAATGGAAGTATGTAAAATCTTAAGTATTAAAATAATAACCACCCCCCCACCAAAAAACATCGATAAATAAATAAACAATTAAAAAAAAACACGCACAAAACTACACATCATAGTAAATCTGTTTTGACTCTTTAATTTTATAGGTGTAACTTGCAGGGTTTTTTTTTTTTTTTAAGTGTATATTAAAGGGGTGCAACCCCTGAAATCATCAGTTACAGTCAGCCCTGAATTTATGTCACATTTTCACACTTCATCACAGACTAGTTTTCCATGAATGAAATCTTTTTAAATGTCCTGATGAAGACCATTTCACTCCGAGGAGTCGCTCTAAATGTTCGTAAAGTTCAGATCTGAGATAACGTGCTGACGTCAATTAAACCTGTAATATTGAATCTGTTTTAAGTTGTAAATGATGCAAAGATTACGAAAATGACGGTAGCTTTTTCTGATGTGCGTGTTCCTGTGTAACATCACAGATGTAGAAATACTCCGGCTGCTTCTTCCTGCAGAAAATTTCAATCCTGAGATGATCTCAGCCGTTACAGTAGAATTACCACAACGACTCACAAATAAGCAGCTTAAATGATCAATTTATTGATTGATTTATTTTAGAAAGACGCTAAATTATTTAATTCCTCTTTTGGAATTAATGGAGGAGCATTTTATTTTCTTTTGCTTTATTAAGAATGTTGTCTTTTGTATTTTTCAAAGCAAGCAAGAAGCAACAACCAATGAGTGATCTTACAGTTTCTTTGCAACTCAGCTGACAGTTCCCCTTTGAAATAACCAGTTTTGCCCCATATTGTTTGATATGTTAGAGCAAATGGCTGTGAACTGTGCATGCACACAGGGGGTCACATACACAGGGGGCTTTCAGGGGAGCCTTTCTTTCAGGTGTGAACTGTGACATCACAAGTCATGTGCAAACATATACAGTGCACAGTAGCACGGTCAAAAATGTGATTACTGCCAAAAACATTTGGCTGTTACAATCAGAAAAAATTACACATGGGCAACAAATTTTTTATCCACGTCTTAATTTTTTTTTTTTTTTTTTAATTTGGCATCATCTCAGTGAGAGAAGCTGATTTTGAACCTGGGGTGAACTGAATCCACCAAAACCCACTTTATCCTCAATTATGAAGTTTCTGATCATTTTCAAGCCCTAGATTTGAGTCTTACATCATCCGGTGTCCAGCAAGAAAGTGATTTATTAAAATCTGAGTTTGGTGTAATCTCAGCGAGAGA
Organism: Atherinomorus stipes; assembly: GCA_023101725.1. NCBI lineage: Eukaryota > Metazoa > Chordata > Actinopteri > Atheriniformes > Atherinidae > Atherinomorus > Atherinomorus stipes. Next base: position 20,862 of record JALJCO010002802.1, read on the forward strand.
CGCTGATTTTGAGCATGTAGGTGTTTAGTCAAAGTTTTGTCAAACTGGATCCAAGAAAACATACTTTATCCTCCCTATTTATGGAGGTTGAATTTCCAAAGCTTACATTTAGATTATTTACAGTGGGTCCAGAAACAAAGTTCTGCTACTACATCTATTTTAAAGTATCCATGTTTCAGCCATACTCAGGATCTGCAAGTAATGTTTGTACTTGAACTTGAAAAATGTGGTGTTGGTGCATCATTGTTTTCATAAAAACAACAGGAACCTTATAAAAAAATGTAATGTTACCTGAAAATATATCGAAGGGATGGGCATATCAATACCCTGGAGTTGAAATGTCGATACCAGCCAAACAGAATATCGGAATCCATACTTTTAAAAGTATTGCGATACCACTATACAGACACAAAACATGCAGTTTGTTTCTACTTCTGAAAGTTTTAGGCAATGAAATGATGTGAAAGCAGCCAGATTCTAGCTTCTGTGTCACATGATGGTGGTAGCCTATCAGATTCTAGCTTCTGTGTCACATGATGGTGGTAGCCTATCAGATTCTAGCTTCTGTGTCACATGGTGGTGGTAGCCTATCAGATTCTAGCTTCTGTGTCACATGATGGTGGTAGCCTATCAGATTCTAGCTTCTGTGTCACATGATGGTGGTAGCCTATCAGATTCTAGCTTCTGTGTCACATGATGGTGGTAGCCTATCAGATTCTAGCTTCTGTGTCACATGATGGTGGTAGCCTATCAGATTCTAGCTTCTGTGTCACATGATGGCGGTAGCCTATCAGATTCTAGCTTCTGTGTCACATGATGGCGGTAGCCTATCAGATTCTAGCTTCTGTGTCACATGATGGTGGTAGCCTATCAGATTCTAGCTTCTGTGTCACATGATGGTGGCAGCCTATCAGATTCTAGCTTCTGTGTCACATGATGGTGGTAGCCTATCAGATTCTAGCTTCTGTGTCACATGATGGTGGTAGCCTATAAGATGTCATGATGATGCTGCTACTGTTAATGATGACGATGATGTTTTGGTATTCAGTACTTTAATGCAGGCTATTACACATTATGTTATGGTAAATTTATAAAACTAATGTAATATTTTATTTTCTTCTGAATAAGTTTAAATAATCTTAACCTTTACTTAAGTTATTTAATAATTGAAAGAAGTTTTTAATCTTATTTATCTCATCAATATAATCTAATATCGTCATTCCAGTAATTCTGTTCACAAGTTTAGTTATATTTAATATTGCACTTGTATTTAAGATATTAATGCAAACTGTATAATCATGTGATTTTCTTTTAAGGGACAAACAGTATCGGCATTGATACCATAAAGTACTGGTATAATTTCAACGGGAAAAATGTTGGTATTGCCCATCCCTAATATTTAGGGCTCCCCCACAGAGTATCAGCTGTATGTTTTTCTCCCCCAAGCTTCCCTGTAATTAGAACAATGGTCATATAAGACTTTAATTTAGTCACAGACTGAGTTACGAGTGTTGAGAGTCATTTTACAACACATACATTCTTCATTCAATACAACACAGACACAAAGTTCAAATAGTGTAAAGCAAATTCACAATAAAGCTGGTGCTCAAACCTCTAAAAGTTCAGAGGTTTGACTTGTTTTACATGAATGATGAATAAAAAAATAACTTTTCAGGAGGGGCCTTAATAGTTTAGCTCCTCAGTCAGTTCCTCTCTGATGATGCCGCTTTTTTATCTACAGGTAAAACACTAACCAATTATTGATAGTTCATATGAAAAAGATCAATACAAAAATAGAAAATTAATATAGCTGTGGATTAAAATGTAGCTCTTTTAAATGGTGAACCGTTTTACATTTCAAGGCTTCTAACTGGAGTTCTCTGAAAAAGAATGAAACAATCAGCCTTTGGGCTAGCACTGGGACTGAGGGTTTGAAGAACATTAAGCTTTTGTCGATGGTGTCATGAATTGAAAATTGTGGGGAACACTCCCATTGGGGATCTTTGGGCTCCAAACCTATTGGTAGGCAATTATTCTGCTCTGATTTGATTAAGTAAATTTGATCAACTCAATAGTTGTTTGGTGATATTCTTACTTTGTTTTCTGGAGTTGCTAACTTGATAGCTGTAAGAGAATGATTATTTAGTCTGCAGCACTTATATGATTCATGCTCCTAATAATCTCAGTGATATGACCACAAAATAATCACTGTGAACAAGTAAAGCACAGACTGTACAGTAGGTGGAGGTTCACACAGCCTCTAAAACTCCAAATATTAAAGCAAATGCAAAAAACTACAGCTGTTTCTTAAAGGAGTGATGACATAGCAGTAAAAACTGGTTCATGTAGTTGACATTACTGCATATGTAAATACTCCAAAGAAAAAAACGTCACTTTTTACAGCGGGGGATTGTTTTGGTGCGCTAGACCTCCCTTCCTCAGTGATACAGTTGGGTGCTGTAATGATATGCAGCTTTACCCGGAGACCAAGTTGGCTTCATTTTGATTGGCTACACCTTATTTGGCTATGACCTTATTTAGAGAAAGTAGGTCATGCTGCGGTCAGAGTTTGCTAAAGGCTAACTGCTAGCAACATGTGCACTCCAGACAGTGAGCTACGTTTATCAGACAAGACAGCATTTAGAAAATAAATAAACTTACAGGTAATGACAAGGTTGTGGTCGCCTCCCTCAGTGTTGCTGCAGAAGTTTTCTTTTAAATCCATTTGTTTGAAAACCCAGACCTGACTGCTCAACAGTTAGCCTACTCAGCTCAACTGACGCAGTTGAATCAGCCAATGAGGGAGGAGGGGGGTGGAAGGAGAGAGGAGGGGGGAGGCTGTTTGCTTGATAGTGTGCTCTTATCTGGACATTCACATGGCCTCATCAGTGCACAACAGATCATATTATACCCCCAAAACCCCAGAAAAGTGAAATTTGATGTCATAGCACCTTTAAGTGGCTTGGTAGCTTTAAGCATACTGTATAAAAAGATGTTTTGGGTGTGTATGATAGCAGCATCCAGCCTGTAACTCCAACAGGGAGACACAAACACCTCTCCCTGTTGACAGCTAGTATTTACTACACATCCTACATGACATAAATGCAGCATCAGCAGGTATAAGCAACTCAGTTTGCCAGCTACTGTACCTTATGCTGCAACAGAAACATTTTTCTTCTTTCTTTTGTCGGGTTTGTTCTCTGGACATTGTTGTGGGTTTTGTTGATAGCAGCTTGTGAAATGAAGTCGTGTGGACAGGGAACATCTTTTTTTCCAGAACATTTCTTTGCAGAGATCAGCACATAATTAAAAGAGCAAGAATCTAGAACAAGAGCTGATACTACAAAACAGGTTCAACATACCCAGGTTTTCTTTGAGTTATCTGGATATTCAACTCAAATATTGGAACTAAATGGTACTAAAATGTTGGTTAACAACTCGGTCAGCCAACTAGGTTTTCTGACTGTAAAGGAATGTATGTTAACCCCTCAAAATCCTACAATTTTCACCTGAATTTTCTCTTTTTTATGGATAAAAGTCTTGTTGTGGACCCACTATTTGATTGGACTACTTTCACCGGACCCTTGCTGATTTAGCAGGGGTGTTTTTGTTGCAATATTGTGTGCTACTCCAGTGGCACAGTATGTTATAGTACAGTACAGTAAACTACAGTATGGCTTTGAAGGTAAATTCCATGTGTGATTGCTCTGAAATAAGAACTCAACCTACTGTATACAGTTATGATTGATGCCTTGGACTATAGACATTTTTTTTTACATTTCATTTTACAGTATTTGTTTCTTTGATATGGACAGATACTATAAAAACAAAACAAAACAAGAAACACCTTCTAAATATGCCAAATTTAGCCAAAAGGCTAGCTTTCATCTGTTGTCCCTGTAGGTCTTAAAAGGCTCCCTGGAATGAGGAAATGCAGAAATATCAAAATATACATTTACCTGTTGCCATCATTAAGAAAATGCTTTAAAAAAAGGCAATTATTACTACTAATAATTAAAGTCTACATACTGGAAAGATAAAGCAACTAATGCCGGGATTACACCAAACGATTTTCACTGTCGCAGACTTAAGACTGGAAGTCTTTAGTAAATCTCAGGAGTTTTACTGAAGTCACGGTGCTCCCCCGCGGCCTTGATCGTTAGATTTGAGATGGTAATCTATGCTGACTTAAAGCAATCTTTTCCCAGTCTTGGGCTTGCGACAATATCAAACATGTTTGATATTATTGCAAGTCGTAGTGACACAACACAATCAACAACCAATAGCTGGATGAGCTCTGACAGCAGCAGAAACAGGTCCGACCTCCAGAACCGTCAAAACCTAGAGCACTAGTGTAGCCAGTAAAAAGATATGTGTGCACCAGCACACATATCTTTTTACAGGAGTAAAATTTATTTGAAAATTTGTCAAATTTATTTTCAACAGTGTTTCACCTCCACTAACATTCAAAAGAATGTATCCCTCTCGAATACAACATTATTAACACAAAACATCTCCATGTGTGCGCTCTATCAGTAACAGTCACCAGTAGTTTACAGCAGGTCACACATGTGACATGCTCTAAAAATAAATCAGTAAAGTTGCCGAACAGAACGTTTTTTTTTCTTTTTTAGATCGTGAAGTGTGCTCTAACAGTCATTGCTGCCCGATAAGATCAACATTGTGAAATATAGCACACTCATACGTGCAGAGCCATAACTTATCCATTACGCATGATCAACAACTGTTTAACCATCTGAACACAGCTGTCGGACACGGCAGCAGTAAAAGACACAACCACATCACTGTTTACCTGTTTACCTGTGCGGACTGCAGCCTTCAGCTTAAAGGTGTTGCAACCTCGTGTTTTACATACACAATCCTTCTTAAATTATCTTCAAATGAATTTTTAATTATAGTTGGGTGGGAGGAAAATTTAATGAGCTCATTTTAACCTCTTTTTATCCCCAACTTTTGTTTGTTGCGAGAATATGCACGAGAATTAGACATGTCTGTAAGCGCATTTACGAGGCAAACGTCAAAGTCAAAACAAAGTTTTATCAGGAAAGAGCAAGTGAAGGAAATGATGTCCCAACAGAGAAAAACGTAACGTTATGGTTGATAGAGAGAATCCGCGGAGTGAAAGGGCTGGACTCTGATGAATATAAGGAGCGGACGTCTGACGTGAAGTTAACCAAACAGTGTTAGCTTCTGTAGCTACATTGGCAGCTTGTCCGTTCGTCTACCATCATTTACTGGTCTCTGACACAAAAGATAATAAGTTACACAAGCTGCAACACTTACCGACTGTACATACTCACTGATAAATATAATCCACTGGTCCCTGGTAAAGCTGTCCCTCCTGTTAAAGCACTGAGCCTCTCTAGTTTACGTCATTCGGAGAAAGCAACTCAAATTGCATACAGTGGAGAGCGCGCTCTTGTGGCCGATTCTGGTGAGAAGAGAGAGCCCGCACTCAAAGAGGAAGCCAGTTTCACTCTCAGGAGTTTCTGGCATGTTTTAACTGAGGTCCTGTTCCAATACACGCGTTTTAACGTGAAAAAGTGGGAGTTCCAGATGATGACTCATTTAAAGGAAAGACGGCGGCTTGGTGCATTTTTGGTTTCACCAGTCCAGTTTCTCAGCGAGCTCTTTTTCAAAGAAGAGCAGGAGATGCTGTTCAGTCTCTCTGTGCGCTTCGTAGCTCTGCAGGTGCACCTGGAAACAGGTGTTCTGCAGCGCAACTTGGAACAGGCAGTGTTACCTGAATGCGCAGTAAATGGGCCATGTTGGGAAAAATGTCTTTGTCGAGTCCACACTTCCATTATAGATGGAAACCGATGTCCTCCGTCCACTTTCCTTTTGATGAGTTGCGCAAACAGTCAGCTCAAAGGCCTCCAAACCAAGTCCATAAAGCCTGCTCTGCAGCACGTAATGCGTCCAGCTGGTGACACGTATCTGACGCAGACAGCGGGGAGGCAGCATCTTCATTATTTTATACGAGTCACTCTGAAAATGGTTGTTCAGGTCGACCAGCTGTCTGTCAGGAACAGAGAATTCTGTCTCATGTTGTTAGCAGTAGTTAACGCTCCACAATACTTGCTGGGCAAGTCCAACCTACAGTCAGGTCAGGAGATTGCCAGATGTGCCAGCTGCCGGCACACCCTGCACATTCATGGTCATAGAAATACAGAGTTACGAGAGTCACGACATGGATTGACTTCAATGTAAAAGTGGTCACGTGACTCACGGAGAACGCCATGAAACCCGCGCTGTCATATCTGACCGCTGAACACACAGCAACAATCAGATTTCTGACAGTAAACATCGGTGCTGCAGACATGCTGGTCACTGAATGTTCTCGGTTACAGAGCAGATTATGTTTTGCATTTTTACTGTTTTATCTTACTGTTTTTAATGTTTTATCTGTTTTATACAGTGTCTTTGTGCACTTTGATAAGGTGCTTTCAAATAAAAATGTATTATGATGATGATGATGATGGGAACAAATTGCATGATGGGAAAAAATGCTGAAAGAATCTAGTTGTAGTCTTGTAAAGAGTGATCCTGCAAGATTCCCAGTCTTTGTAAAATTCCAGTCTGTGACTAGGCTGAGACTAAAAACTGTCTTTAGATGTGAGCTAGTGTGAGATGGTGCTCTTCCAAGAGTCTTTTCCAAATCTTTAAACAGTCCTCTGATGTAAGGCTGGCATAAGTGAACATCACATTAAGAAGAATAAAGGAAATCATTAATCCAGAACTCTATGCATCTATGTCCTAGGAATATAAGCTTTCTAATAGTATAAAAAGGTGGAGGTAGGGAGACTGAGTAAAACAAGAGACTACATTAAAAAGTTGATCAATATTATTGCAACATCAATAAAGTACTCAGTCATCATCATATCTATTGACTTACAGCTGTGTATTTTACCAGATAAGGGTTTTTTTTTCCAGGTGTATTTCTCTATACGGTAGATGAGAAAGCTTAATCTTAGTTCTGTCAGATGTGGTGCTGGATCTTTTAAATCATTCTTTTACCTGATAAATGACAAAGAGAAAAACCACCTAAGTCACTGCATTCAATGTAAAAGTCCAAGTTCAGCGTCTGTAACCCAGACCAATAACATTAATAGAAAAGGATTTAATTTGCTCAATGATTTCAACTAGAATGTAAAAAGATTTATAGATAGGCTTGGGTATGAATATAAATGTACAAATATCATTTGATGCATTTTGTTGAGTTTAATATGCTGCACAGACAGTGTAGAAGACATCAGGAAATTTTAATCATCATTGCTGTTTTGAGTGATGGTTGTAGAAAGAGTTAACATGAGTCAAGATTTTAAAGTCCACAGGTGCAAACTTTGATTACTCTCTACATAAGTTGTCTTTTGTGAGGACTTGTCTCTCACAAACATGAAGATAAGTGTGTCAAACAATGCAGCTGTTGTTTCAGAGCTTCTTGCGTATTGATACTCCGATAGTCTGGGGGAAAATAAGGTAAAAAAACACACACACACACATATATATATATATATATATATATATATATATATATAAATATAGAGAGAGATAGAGATAGATATATATAGATATATAGATATATATATCCAAAATACCTGTCAACAGGTGCAGACGTCTGATTGGACGTTACGGAAAACATCTGATTGCATTGATCGCCTCAAAGTGTTGCTCAACAAAATTTTAGCTTCAGAGGCCTATCTTGCTCGTTTATTTGTTTAATTTTTTGTGGTTTTTTTTAAAAATGTTTCTTTCTAACCACATTCAAAATTAGTGTCATGATTTTTATGACATTTTTATTTATTACTTTTGTCAATTTCAACTTATTTCACGAACAGGTAATTTTTTTCTTGTTCAGTTGGAGGGTATGAATAATTTTGAGGATGACTGTGTACATAAATATGTATATATATACATATGTATAAATATATTCCAAGTTTAATGTTTAAGTAAATATTTGTTTACAACTGCACTGTTTCTTTTTGATATATTTATTTAAAGTGCTTTTTCTTTTTATATTAAAACAGTTGTAAAATGATTTTTCATTGTATCCTTCATCATATTAATTTGGGAGTCAAATGCAGTATCGGCTCCACAATATCACCAGGTTGTATCAGCAATCGGTTGAGGCTGATGAGAAAATATAAGTATCTGCGCTAAAATGTCGGTATCAGTGGATCCCTGCTCTTGTCGTATCTCCTACCCTGTCAATTTCTCAATTTCTTTTCTCCTCTTCTTCCAATAACATCCTCTTGCCTTTCTTTGGTGTGTGTTTAAAACGTCTAGACTGTTGAATTCCAGTTGCTGCCGTGTGATGCATGTAAAGGGAAACTTGGCTGTAACGTGATGTTTCAGGTTTGGAATAAAGTAGTGAAGTGTCTTATTTTTCCAGCTTTGAGAAGCTGGTGAGCAATGATGGCTCAGGAATGTAATAACAAATAATGATGAAAGACTTCATCATGTTTTCTTATGTCCTGGTTCATAAGTTTGATAGCTTGATAGCTGAGGATTGATAAAAGTAATTTTGACTGATGGTTCTCTTAAAAAAAAGAAAGAAAGAAAGAAAGTAATGAAGGTGTGTGTTGAACAAAGTTAAACAAAGTTTAAGGGATTTTGCTCCTTAAGAAAATGCATAAACTGAACACCTGCTGTAATTCTTCACATTTCGATGGTTGTCATGTAATTTAGGATTTAGATTTTGTTCCCACATTGAACTCAAATTCTAGTTTACTTTGTTCTCTATATGTCCTTATCAAGCTGCTTTCTAAAGCAAATCTCTTTGCTCAAAACAATACGTTTACTCAAGATTTAAGAGGTTTTGTTCCATTCTGAAATGCAGTTCATCATGCTGAGAAAAAAATAACTGAAGATAACCAAGATTGTCCCACTGGAGCAGACTGATAAAAACCTTTTCCACAATGCAATCTTTATAATCTCATTCTGGTCTAAGTGAAGCACAAAATGCTGTGTAAGGTTTTAGAAAATATTCCCTCCAGACTCCTTCAGCAGGATTTCATGTACTATACAGAGAATAATGTATATGGCTGTATATTGGAGAGTAAATCTTATCACTGTTTCCAAAGCCATTCAAGTGTGATACTTTTTGTTGAAGTGTAAACTTTCTCCAAAGTGTTAATGTCAAGAGTTATTCTTTGTGGAGTTGGGGGAGCAAAAAGAGAGTGCAGTTTCCAGATGTTGTCATCTGGAAGTGCTGCATTCTTCTCTTGTCAGTTTCCATCTCACACTGAAGCCTTTCCTCCGCCGCCGCAGCCGACCTGACAGAGACGCTTTAGCCCACACATCATCGATCCCACGGCAGCGTGAAAGAGAGCAAAAGTGGGAGCGGGGGACGCCGAATGTCCTGTATGTCATTTTCAGTCTTCAATTCCTCCCAGCCCGTTGCTATGGAAACTGTGAGTTGAGGCGAGTTGAAGACTAAAAATGCTGTACAGATACAAGTAGCAGCTGGGGTGCATTTGTCCCGATCCACGGTCGGCGGCGATCACAGCCACAGAGAAGGAAGTGGGGTGTCTGAAAACCCGGGAATTATGGGTAAGTTTTCACCGATTCCTCTCACTTTTCCTTTCCCCTCCTGTTAATGTTTCTGTGTGCACTGTATGTCTGCAGCCGTGCTGTGAAGGGAAGGGACTCGGGTCAAACAGAGGACAGTCTTGTTTTCTGAAGTTTCATGAACGCCTCAGTTTACTTCAAATACAAAGCAAGACCTTTTAAGTAATGGGGAACTGTACGTATGAGTACGTGCAGATGTGTGCCTTTGTGTTGGACCTCTGATGGACGAGCATCCGGTCCAGGCTGCACCCTTCATCTCAGCATGTGACAGCTGAAATGGGCTCCAGCCCCCGACGACCTTAAGCAGGATAAAGCGGATATAGAAAATGAGATTGTTCAGAAACGAGAAGTCGCTTCCTGTGTCTGAGTCACATAGTTTTCACCGAGCCGAAAGGTCCCAGCAGCAGGTCCTGACTGATCACTCCAAAGGGAGGAGAAAACATGAGCACAGGTTCTGAGTTGCTTCCAATTCATTCTTTATTTCAGACACATAACAGGTCCATATATAAAAATAAAATGAAATAAAATAAAAATAATATAATAGTAATAAACAACACACCAACATACTAGACAGATTAAAAACTCACCTATGATACATATGAACATGCTCGCCAGTGTCTCCAGAAACCAGAATAATATCTGGCGCTGCTTTTTTTAGGCTTAGTTAATGCCTGCTGGACTGAGCTGTCTGGGAAGGAAATATTGAACCAATTTTACACAAGCTACACCTCATCGGAACAGTCTGACTCTAAATGGGTATTTTACAGAAAAACTAATTAGGAAAAAGTCCATTTTATTTTAATCTTGCAAGATCTTGCAACCTAAATACCTCTTAGCAAAATACTGCACCAAATACTGTACTTAAAGATTAAAACATTATTTAAACCCCACCCACATACTGTTTGAAACAGGAAGTCTTTACCACTTTGTATCATTAGGAAAGCTTTAAATGTGCTCTCTTGTATTGAAGAATTGCAGTCTAAGAGGCTGTTTAGCGAAGAAAACTTCGAACAGACTGAAATGACTCAGCGGTATTTAAGCCGTTATAAATACCAAAGAAAGGAGCTTCAGTGCATCTATTATTGTCCTTGTGTTCAGGATACACCAAACCATCCTTTATGAAAGAAAAGGACAATTTCATCCCACAATTTCTTGCAGATACAACTGTTTAAGGGATGCTGGATTAGTTGTGCTGATTTATCTGTAGAAGTATGAAGAGTAGCGCTGCATGATGACTGACATTGCAACTTTTTTCAAACTCTGTGATATATATTGTGATATAAATAAATACAAGAATTTTGAGACTGACATCAGCCAATCCGATAATGCTGTTTTTTTAACTTCTTTTTCACTTCTTCACAAAATGTAACATTAGAGCTATACAACTATGAGGTTGTATCTCTCATATTTTGACATTTTCTGTGAGAGAAGTAGCTGAAGAGTTTGATACGTGTAAAAGTTGTCATTAAAACAGTTAAAACTTACATTTTAATCCCAATATCAGCCGATAATAATGGTAGGCTGATAATATTAGACATCTCTAATTATATTGTTGGTTGATGGTGAATGATTTTGGCAGTTGCATGTGACTATCGGGTTATTCAGGGAAACTTCATTCATGCCTCCCCTTTTCAAGTCATTTGTAAAACTAGATTTATCGTCATTGCTGTCATCCTTGTGTAAAAAAAACAAAAACAATGTTAGCTACAGGTGGCTGCTGTCCTGCATCAGAGAGATTGATGGTCTGACATTATTTTAGCAAAAACCAGGTCCACATTCAGGTCTTGTTGCAAAACAGGTGAAAGAACAATTTAACTGAATCATTTATTGTAAGTCGTGTGAACTTGAAATTATTGTGTTACGCGATTTCATTCATTTACATAGATTTGCTCATATCAAATTTCTTGCATAATCTCTTAAGGCTCAGTTCGGTCCCAGAGGGCCACACAAACACCTGACTCAAATTGAATAGATCCAGAATAGTGTATCAATCCTGGACAATGACTCATTAATTGAGTCAGGTGTGTTGGAGACACTGAAAACCTGCAGGATTGTGGCCCTCATACGACTGAATTGAGTAGTCCTAATCTACGACTCAGATTTACTGAGTTCAGGCCCTTTCAGATAGAACGCGTTTTTCGCTGGGCTCACCGTGGGGTAGGGCGCAGACCCGGAAGGATTTTGTCCCCGGTGTGCTTCGTTGTGAAAGATGTAGCTCTCATCGTCACAGCAAAGAGCTTTTCTCCTGGGGAGGAGGAGGAAATCAGCGGGAAATAAAAGGGTGGGGGTCCACCTGATGATAACAAGGCAGAACTTGGAGGAGTTCAGGCTCGTCCGGGAGCTGCATTCTTTCACACAGACCACTTCCAGGTTTACTTCATGCTGAACAAGGACCACTGTTTTTCCCCTGAGCTGGCCTCTCCTATTGGACACGCTAGGATGTCGTCACAGCGTGCAGCGGCCAAACTGAAAATTTGCCCACCTTGCGCGCCGCGGCATGGCGGAAGGCGCTGCCACGGCGGTACCACATACACAATGAATGGGTTTGCCGCCGTCTGCCTGCGCTTGCCGCGTTCTATCTGAAAGGGCTTTTAGTTTAAGTTCTGCAAACTCAAAATTCTTCCAGATTTTCAGTCACTCAGGCTTGAATAAGGTCAGATTCTCAATGAAGCATAATTATCTTTTCCTAATCAGTCAGAATATCACATTCTCTAACGAATCAAAGGAAAAAGCTGAGACAAAGACAGTTAGGGGTTCATTTTTGGCTATTTGGCCATACCCGATCTTTTCTTGCATTCACCAACGTGTGCAGTGGCCTTCCCATTGGCTGCTCCTCTTTGTCTCTCATTAAAAGGGGTGCGTCCATCAACGGCTCAGCTCACAGCAGTTTAAAGCCCCCTCTACTGGACTTTGGCATTTTCTCACTAAAGTCCTCCTCTAACAAGTAGTGTGGTATATGTTGTATTCTTTCTACCGTAAAAGTCAATCTTATGTTGACTCTTGCCTTGTCTTTATTTTCCTCGCCTCCTCAGATAATGTCCTCTTGCGTTTCTTTGATGAATCAGTCACGTTGGGCGTCCAAAGTGTGTTTCCAATGTGTGACGTGGTGACATGAAGTGCAATGCTGCTGTAAAGTGATGCTTCAGGATGGCAAGAAAAGTCTGGTAGGAATGTGCATATTAGTGTCAGTGTGCCATTAAAATAAGTCAGAATTACAAAATTTTAAAGTTGGAAAGTTGTGTAGTGCTATTCAAAAAAACAGGCACCAGAATAGCCCAGAATCAGAAAATCTGAAAACGTGTTTACACAAGTATTGTGGAATAAAACAACCGTGCATACTTTTGAAACGTAAAAGGGACATTTAAAATTTTGGGGCTTGGAGGCAGAGCATGAGTGCAGTGGAGAGGGTGGAGGAATGACGTGAAACTTGTGTTGGTTCAAATTTTCGGGCTAAGTCTGTTCTCTTGTCAATGTTATAGGTGGCAGGTGTAGAAAATGGATAGACGAACAGATGTGCAAGTTATCAAATAGGAAGTGGATGATGAGGCTGCTCTATTCAAACATTTGGTATTTAAGGTGAATGTGGGTAAAGTGGGACAGTTAAGGTTAATCATGTTTATCTTTACATGTGTTTACTTCTGTTATTAAAAATCATTATTGAGCTCGTCATAGGGCAGCATGAGATTTAAAAAAAAAAGTTTCTGTGTGGATGACACCACTTCCTGTGGCCGTGGCTCACTAATTCAACAACGTCTGCAGCGAAACAAGATGGCGGGTACAGTGACATAGCGTTTTTAGGTGAACAATGTTATTATTGTAGAAATAAGAAAACTGGTGGATAGTTTGGAATTGGGATATTTTTTGTTAAAGGGTGTAGTGTTGATCCATAATTTTAAAAATTACATCCATGTGAGTCTTACTTCTTTTTTTTTAAAATGCTAGTTAGCTACTGTCACTTCGGCAAGTGTGTTATTGGCAAACTGGGAAAATCATTTAAGTCATTCTAAATATGTCTAAATGTGTTCTCTTCTTATTCATCCCTCATAATTTTTCTGTCTAGCTAGCTTGCTATATGCACAAATTTACTTAAACTGCATAAATCAAGTTTGCTACAATGAAAATGATGTTCAAGAGGCTTTACCACTCCATGCTAGCTAGCCCTTGCCCCGCCACCCCATGTTTTACTTACTCTTTAAATTTATATATATATATAAATATATATATATGTGTGTGTGTGTGTGTGTATAAAGACTACAATGGCCAGAACATGAATTTCTTTTGTGGGTGAAAAGTAAGACTTGAGCTTTTTTTTTTTTTACATTATTATGTTACAAAATCATAGTCCTAGTGATCATATTAATGATATTGATGATGATTGGCCTAATCCTATTTCAGAATCCAATGACAGAAAAGAGAAGAAAAGGAAAGACAAGTAAAGTCAGGGAAAGGAAAGGAAAGGAAAGGAAAGGAAAGGAAAGGAAAGGAAAGGAAAGGAAAGGAAAGGAAAGGAAAGGAAAGGAAAGGAAAGGAAAGGAAAGGAAAGGAAAGGAAAGGAATGGGAAGAAGGCAAACAGGACGACATGAGGTCATGGTAACTTCCTGCTTGTCCCATGCAGTTGTATGTCTAAAATATAACCTTATAGTGACTGAAAATGATCACAAAACCTGTTTTTCACTCATCACCATGATTTCACCTCTGGTTGAAAGCAACAACTTTGCATGTCATCTCCTGAGGGCAAAGACGTCCTAGAGACGTCCCTGGTTAGCTACTGTATAAAACTTTCTGAGGAAACAAACAGACTCAAAAAAGTCCAAATCATCATAGCATGAACTGTAGGTGAACTATTCCAAGACTTTGTAATTAATAAACAAGTAAACAAAATGAAACCAACTGCTGTAGATTTTCTTATGAGCATCTTTAATTTTTATTGCTGTGAAATGTTGCAAGACATTTTGACAGGCGCTGTGATTTTTCCGTCTGAGCTTCTCCATTGCGGCTTAAATATTTAATTCCACAATTTGTTAACCAGAGTTTCTAATTCATGAGAAGCTCAAAGAACGGCTGGGCCTCTCAGGAGCCATCTGGTCTGTCTCCAGGTAGGCCAGCCATTTCAGCTTCAACCAAAATCTCTCTCTCCTCCTTTCCTCGTGATAATACTGGCGACAAACGCTATAAGTTTCATCACTTTGACATTTTAAATGTTCATCAACAGGAAAGAAGAGGAAGTATTATCTGCCAGCTCTTTAAATGCGTGTGTGCTGACCGATTATTCTCAAACTTATCTCAGAGGGAAGTCAGAAAGTTAATCCTTTGTTACAGAAAATGTCTTATCTCTGATTCTAAAGAGCTGATCCAGATCCATACCAAAATGCTACAGTATAGCTCCACATGCAGTTTTTGAGGTGATGCAGTTGTTTAACACTGTGCTGGATTCAGTGTGTGCTGATCTGGAACACTTTTCCCTTCTTGCTGTCTTTCTTTTTAGCAGCCATCTTTATTTCAGTGGGGCTACAGTACAAGTTCTGTTTTTTGTCAATTTTTACTTCAGTTAAGATACATTAGAAAATGGCAAAGTGAACATGATTAGAACAGAGATTTAAGACAATTACCTGGATTACACAACACATCTGTTGGACAGCAGTGAACGCTAAAACACTAATTTGGTGCTTATATGATTGATGGAAGGTTGTGCAAGGTTGCTTTAATTGCTTCTAGTACAGCAGAACAGAAGGCTGGCAAAACAGTTTGTTATAAAACTTGTTTTTTAAGGTTTTAATATGTTTTTATGTTCATTTATCAAGATAAGACTGCAAATATATTTCACAATTATTTGACATTACAATGTAGGGGCTGTTTATTCAGCAGAAGTTACCCCAGTCTTTACTACATGGCACAAAAAGTGTTTGTTTTAATGTAAATACTAAAGTTTAACAATACATCGATCTACATCGATGTATTACTACGGGTGTAAATCACTGATTTGATCAGGATACAATATTATATTGATACAGTGGATAGCGGTTTGATGTTTGTCGCTATCTCAAATTCAGTCACGACACAATTTAGATTTAATTAGATTTAGGGTCGATCTATATCGATGTATTGATATAGATCAATGTATCAATCCAAAAATCGGCCAAAAATCAATATTAGACCTGCATTTATCTTGAAAATGGCTTTATTTTGAAGTTCCTCTCACACATGTTCTATGAATAGGAATTCTCATGTTGATGTTTTTAAAAATCCATGTTTGTAGTTGTGCAGTGGACAGTTATGATACATGGAGGTTGTACAGCATATGCTCTTTCAAGTAAGCAGGAGCTTTTTGTAAAGTTTAAAAAGAACATAACGTCGCTTATTATTTGTAATATTGTTTCATATCCTTTCATATTGTTTCATATCGATCCATGGACCCTACATCTAATTGGATCTAAATTGTATTGTGACTAAATTTGAGATATCGACAGACATCAAACCGCTATCCACTGTATCAATATAATATTGTATCCTGATCAAACCAGTGATTTACACCCCTTGTAAATACCAAAAGGTGCCACCAAAAAAAAAAAAAAAGGTCATCTGATTACCGCAGCATTCGCTGTGGCATTATTTCAACAAGCTTCTGCAATGTCAGCAGATTTATTTCCATCCAGTGTTGCATTAATTTTTCACCAAGATCTTGATGATGATGGTAGAGTCTGACCGCTGAGCAAAGCCTTCTCAACCACATCCCAAAGATTCTCAATGGGGTTCAGGTCTGGACTCTCAGGGAGCATGCCACATCATTTTCACACATGGATTGGCCACCAGTCTTTCACAATTTGAGCCTGATGAATTCTGGCATTGTCATCTTGGAATATGGCCGTGCCATCAGGGAAGAAAAATCCATTGATGGAATAACCTGGTCAATCCATTTTTTATTTAACCTTTATTTATCCAGGAAAAGTCCAATTGAAATTAAAAACCTCTTTTACAAGGGAGTCCTGGTATATTCAGGTATCAGCTGACCTCGTTCTTTGAGCTCATACTGTTGCTGAATCGAGACCTGAACAACTGCAGCAACCCCAGATCATGATACTGCCCCCACAGGCTTGTACATTAGGGACTAGCCATGATGCTGCATCACTTCATCTGCCTTTCCGGCCACATTTTTTTCACAAAGATGATGAGTCCCCACTATCCTTCCAGTTTTTACTGATGCGTAACAGTTCTGAACCCAATTTTAGCAATTTCTGCAACTTCTTAGACGTTTCCTCTGCTTGATGCCAATGATTTGCATAGTTGCATAGACAGTGACCTCAGACCTCAGTCGTTTGATATGAGAATGAGGTCTTTTATTTTTAGTGTTTTCCTCCTGTGTGATTTAATGTCTGCCTGATGTGATACATTTCCTCAGATGTAACATCACAGAAACACAAAGGGGGAAAAGAAGCACAAACAGTAAAAACAATGACAGAGCGCCGGTGAGCACACCTGTTACTGCCTCACCTTTCATGATAACTTTTGGGCTGAAAAAGTGGCATAAAAACCACATCCAACTTAATCTGCCAGTTTAAAACGCACTCAGAGAGGTTAGTCACTGTTATATGACCGCTAAATGTTAGCATCTATTGTATGTTAGCAATGAGCTTTGCACCACAATTGTAAATATTCTTCTGTTACCGCCTTTAGGGCTGCCACAAATGATTATTTTGATAATCACTGATTATTTTAGCGATTAGTTGACTGATCAGATCATCATAAAGTAAAACATGGCTGACACATGATACCTCGGGCTGGGAAAAACCATTGTGAAGTGCAGTTTGTCAGCCTTGAAACTCTGCTGGGCAACAATGGATCCAGGAATGTACATAATGAATATCAGTGTTCCACCAACATGAGTCCTAGACACTGAGTTTTAGGCTCGGAAACTTTGGAAGTGCTGCTTCAAAGGATTTTATAAAACAACTTTAACAAGTAGACTAAACCAAAAATCGAATTTATCACCATAATCTTGGATCTGGTCCATCATCTTTAATTAGAAATGAACAGCTTTTAAAAACCAGAACCAACGAGCTAAAGCAGTCACAATATGTTGAAATATTAATAACCTCACTGCGTTATTGTTGCCTCCGAAGCATGAGCATGATGCCCTTACATTTGTATTGTATTTCCAGTGAAAATCTGTTGCGGTGCCGCGTCATCGAGTATATTAGGTTAAAGACAAGCAGCCACTTTATCAGGGAGTTTTAAGTCAGGGGCTCTTTCTATCACAGAATCTAGAGTTAGCAGGAGATCTACAATCCCTCACATCAGTGGGAGGAAATGATTGATTTACAATATAAACACAGCGCAGAGCTGTGCTGGATTGAGAGAAGAGGAGAGCGGCAGGAAATCCCAAGAGGAAGTCAGATGATTGTCATTCTCTCCACACGTTTCTGTGCAGCTCTCACATCTATTAATTTTTTCTGTTGCACTCGGTGGACTGCATGATACTCTACAGCGCTGGGGAGTTTACTGAATCAAATTAAGTCAAGCAGTTGTCAGGTGAAGTAGTGGCTTATCAGCTGATGCTTAGGAAAGAAGCTTAATGCGTCTCACTGTTGAGTCATTTCATTTAAAACCCTTTTACTGTGTTAAGTGTTATGTAGTGAAGTGACTGGTACAGCAAGCAACTGTATGCTAGCAGACTCTAGTACAACAAATAAAAATCAATGTTTCCACTTGACAACATGTGTAGATAGTGAATATGTGAAAACAGTAAACCCAAACTGGTACTAGAGAATAAATGAACTCCTGATGGTTTGAGGCTATTTGACCCTTCAGTGGACATCTTCCAGGCCAGATCACAGGGCATCATCTGGACCCAGAAAGTCCAGTCTGAGATTACCCTTCCCGACTCATCTACAACTTTCTCCAAGATTTTCTGTCAGTGCATCTCTTTCTTTCCATCTTCCTGTCATGCTTCATCAATTCATCTGTCACTGCCTTCACCTTTCCGACCACAGCCTCGTATCCTCTGCAACTTAACTAACTCCGTCCTCTGCCATTTGTCGGTTTTCTTCCATCACACTCTCCTCTATCTCTGCAACCCATTTTTGGTGCAGTGCTTGGACTCATAGAAGGGAACTGGGAGTGTATGCATGCACCACGCAGAGGTGTTGATCTTGTTTCTCTACAGTGCCTCGCTACTCGTCTCTTTCCGATGACCTAAAGGTTACGGACAGATTGACAATAGGGACGGATGTGTTGCTGATAGACACAGTGTGAGCAGAATTTCTGGTTATGTCCTGAGGCATTTCTCTCATCCCCTCCCTCTCTGCTTCTCTTCCTACGCAGCGAGCATTTGACAGGCAGTGACGAGCCGGAAAAGTTCAATGTTGAGTCAAATGACTACAAATTCTCAATAGATGAACTCATGCTGTTGTAAAAAGATGAGTTTCAGATAAGTTTTAAACACTAGCACAGTGCTTGGGTCATAAAAAGGTAAAGTTTCTAAGCTCTTTCAACCTTTATTAGGCTCTCAATCTCAAGTTTATTGTTTTAAAGTTATATGAAAGAAAGTGTGCAACTTTTTCATTGGTCAAGTTTTATGACTTAGTGACAAATCACCAGCCAGGTCATTTTAATGAGATAAACACAACTTCAGATAAACATCCACCCCAAAATGCAAAAGCACTGAATGAAAAATCCACTCTGCATGTGTCAATAGGAATGAAGAGTGTTGGTGGCAGCTGTGTATCACGAGGTAAATGTACCCGATTAACTGAATTTGTATGTATGAGTGGATAAATATCATGTCACTGCAAAATGAATGAATGTCAGGGTAGAAATACAGAACCTGAATCTGAAAGAATGACAAAGTTCTGCATATCACAAGTACTTCACACTGTGTTGGTGTGGTTGCTGTTAGTCATGTTGGTTAGTTGGTGGGTGGTGGTGGCCTACTGGTTTGCCCTTTAACATTCACACTGATAAAAAAGCAACAGAAAAAAAAAACATTTGTTTCTTTCCTTTGGACAATAATGACAAGAATTATTGGCTATGTTTACAGGACAGCTTTAATTCCTCTTTAATTCTGAATAAAAAAGAATTCCACTTTTTTTTTAAGTGGTTTATTCTTTTACTTTTTAAGCTTCTTTTCTTCTGCACCCGCTGTAATGCTTTTAATGTTTTATGTAAAGCACTTTGAACTGTTGTACACATGAAATGTGCTATACAAATTGCCCTGCTTTGCCTTTAAAAGGATCTTGTAAACTCAAATTCCACAGAAAATCAAAATTCCACAAAGAACTTACTTACACATTAAGTGGCTTATTCCCATTTCAATTTAATTAATCATGTTTAGTCCATCAAGTTATTATTTCAATGTAAACAGGAAGTTGAATTATTTAATTCCAAATTGAATAATCAATTCTGAATTAAAAAAAAAAACAACAACAAAAAAAAACATCATGTAACTGTGGCTAATGTTTATTAACAAATGGTTGAGATGAGAATTAATACCACAGTAACGGTAAAACAATCAAACTTTGAAGGCGTAATTTGATAACAAATACTTACTTTTGGCATTAAATACCAAAACAAAGTGATACAGATTGCTTAGGCAGGTTTATGTACGCAACTATTTGATAAAATTCAATATAATCACTGAAATATTTGCTCCACCAAATAACAGAGCTGGCTGTTAAAGGGTTAAAGAGACCGGCAAAGACAGTAAACCACTGTGGGCCTCTGAGCTCCCAACCCTAACCTCCCTAGGGACCAGGCTCCAAGTAGAGGTGTGCAATACTGCAAAATTTGGTATAAATCTGATACCAAATAAACAAAGCCCTTGTTTCAGCGATACCAATATTGATGCCAATACTTTTTAAACGGGCTTTCAAATTAACAGATTTATGCAAATGGTTATTCGATGGAATTTATACACTGTTTTTAACTCATTAATCCAAAGACAACAAAATTATCATCCATATAACAATAATCCGAATTTGGCATTATCTCTGATTTTTGGCATGTAGATACCTTTACACCAAGGTGAACCAAATCCACCAAAAACTACATATCCTCCTTATGTATGAACTTTGGGATAGTTTAAAGCCTTACATTTACATTAGAATTTTGTAATTGTGTACAGAAACAAATTCATCACTGTTGCCATTTCAAAAGTCTGAATATGGCTTTATCTTAGTGACAGTAGCTGATTAAGGGAATATGGTGGCCTGGACATACAGTAGCAGTGAAACAGTGATACATCAAAAAACACTCTTTATCCTCCATATTTATGAAGATTCTGATAGTTTTCAAGCCTTACATTGAAATATCGATAAAATTGCACTAGTATCAATTGATAGCGTTACCAGCGTTGGCATCGATATTAGCAATATTTGTATCGATCCCCCACCAATAGCTCCAAGTGTAACTACCATGGCTTAAATGCAAAAATGCAAGTTCAATAAAGTATGCATCACTTATTGACTGATGTCAAGGTGGTTTTTATAGACTCTTGAACTTCACACATTGCCTGTGCAGTTTGGCTTAGTGCTTGCTGGATTAATAATTGTCCTGTGTAATATTCTTATAAAGCTGTGGTTTAGTTTTAGTGATTTAACACCGATGGTATGATAAGATATTCAGCTTTGACAACACCAATAATACATTAATTCAATTTAACTCTAAAAACACAAAGTTACTGATTCACCAAAGAAAGAATACGTCATTGGAAGAGGCTGTCCTGTCTTTGAGTGGGTTGTTTCATTATGAGAAAAATGTCCAATGTTTTCTAAAAGTAATTAGCATGATTTCTCCTGATAGCGCTGCTTTCTAATCCTCTCATACCATTATCACATTATTGTTCCAGAATTACAAACCCTTTTTGACATCTGCCATTATGTCCTTGTTTTAAATACTTTGAATGTGTCTTTTTTTTTTAGGGGGGGGGGGTTCTCCAATAATACTAGGCGCTGTGAAAGAACTCATATTATATTGCACTAATGGGAAAATGTAGTAGACTATAAGTATACATGAGACTGAACGTATACTAAGTATACTACGTTTACTCAGGAGTTGCATCTTTTCATAGTCTGCATCAACGTGAACTCAGACGCCAGCTGAAAATGATGTAAATTGTGTTTTAACTCCATCCTTTGTGCTGTGAATATGTCATGTTCACGGACATCTCTTGAATTTTAAGTTCAGCCAAATATTCTGAATGCATTGTTGTGCTTTCCACCTGTGGCTACGGTCCTCAATTATTCAGAGTCTTGCTATCTGTCCATCAGCATGATGAGATACTTGGTTTTGAGCTGGGTAACACAAAGGCTGAGTTTCGTGTGGAGGTTATTATGATACTGGAAAATATGCACGAAATCCCAATCTTGAGACATAAAGATTTGTTTCTTGGATTAAAAATTTTATCCTGGGTTCCATTTACTATTTATCATACACTGACAGACAGTATACATTTCAATGCTATTGCTCTGTACCTTAGAGACAGCCTGTCCTTTCTTTCAACAAAATATTTTCATGTGTTTCATTCCTTGAAGCTGGTCAGGATACAGTATTTGTGGAGGTGTAGATCCATAAAGAATCAAAATCAATGAAAACATGTTTTGTTGTTTATTTATGATATTTTTAGTTCTGTAGTAGATTGAAGTCCAGCTCTATGACTCAAATTTGGAAATTTGTTTTATTGCAATAATGTAAAATGTAAAACTGATGTTTGATAATTGTCTTGATGAAGAAGACTTCAAGGGAGTGTAAAGCTGAGAACAAATGCTTGTTTGAAGGGGTTCAACTAGTGGTTTACAGAGCATAATAAACTGGTATTAAACTGCTTTATGAGTTAATCCTGATGATAATGAAGTCTTGTTGCAGCTTCAGGCAAGACTCTTACCATGCACCCTTGTTTTCATTGTGCTTTAAACTAATATTGTCATGAAACACGCAAGTGATTACTTGTAATCCTTGTTCTATGAACTCTGTCACTGTGGAGTTAACAATGAAAATGCTGCACTTGGTAAAACATCAAACTTTTAATGCCACCTTAGTTTGCTTAGAGCCAGGTTTCCATTGCTAATTAAAAATGTGACCAAGAAGGGGTGAAGAAACCGTGATGAAATACATCAATAGCTACAGTACCACTGATGTGAGTTATTTCTTAATTGTTTTAAAGGTAAGTTGATGATATTTTTGAGGAAAAATGGGAACAACGTTGCAAAGACCTCGCAAAGATAAAAATGATGAGACTCAGCAGCTGCTTCTGACATCCCAGTTATTCCCAGGGGTTAAAGTAATAAAGATGAGCCCTCTCCAGTTTCCTCTTGTGGATGCCTACTGCAGCTGTTTTTTGTTTTACACACACTTATTTATTACAATTATCATCAGTATTATACTGCCAGCCACTTACCATTGACTTGTCTGCTGATTCAATGGCGCCTGTGTGCCCAGAGGAAACGATTTCAGAGCATAAATGAATGCCCGAAACAAGGACGTTTCCACACACCAAGTTTGGACACCGTGCGTGATGACGTATTCGCGGGACAAATCGTTCAGCCAGTGATAGTGCAGTAATAGTGCACTATCACTGCACCACTTCTGTCAGAAAAAGGAGGAACTTTTTCATGCCCAGATCTGTATTTGGTTCAAACCAACTAAAGGAACATATCTGACCAAAATTCTTCCAGATATAAACATGTTGTTACCTGGTCCAGTGGCCTCAGGTGCAGCAATGACTGCACAAAAGGACAACTACTTCTGAACTACGTACTGTCTTCTTCAATGCACCTTTTAAGGCTGAACTCTTTTCAGAAGGTGCTGTGCACGCTAAGAATGGATTGGTTGAATTCAACCAATCTGGTTGGTAGGTATATATCCAACCAATCTTTTGGTTGTTTTAGCCAAAAAGATTGGCCGATATTTGGTCAAAGTGACCAATGCTGGTCACTTTGACCAAAATATCAGTGTAAAATGTTGGTTAATCTAACCAATCTTTTGGTTTAAATAACCAAAGGAGGAGCCCTCTTTAGTTAACACAATCAAAAGATTTGTTTGACACATAACAACCAATGAGATTGGTCAATTACACCAATCTGTTTTTAGGGTGTGGCACACTATCAAACAAAACAGGCTTTTTAGTTTTAAAGTAGAGAGGGTTCTCACTTCACACACTGAGTTGTTTGTCCATTCTGAGACACTGTAGCATAAAAATTATGGCAATTGCCATGTCTGTGTATCCACAGCAACTTGGGCCCAGTCCCAACACCCGCACTTCCACCCTCGTGCCTATACAGTGCGCTCCCGTTAAGGGGTTGAAGTGCGTAGTGTGTCCCAATTCTCCAGGGCTGCTCGAGGGTGGAAGTTTGTCACGCCCCCTTTGCGCCCTCAATCCACACTTTAGTGGATTGAGGGCGTCCATGCAGACTTCACCGAAGCATATTGCCCATAATTCATTGCTGTGTGTGACGTTTTGTACCATACAGGACAGGTGGAACATGGCCATGTTTGGTGAATGAGCCCCTGCCTGTGGTGAAAAAAAAAATGCCATTTCAGATGTAAATATTGAAATATCTTTTATGCTATAAGTGAAATAATTACTGAAGTTTGCCCTGTTACTTTAAAATATACTTTGAATATTAAAATTCAAAGCATTTGAATAATGAAAGTTATCAGTTTACTGATAGAAGCTAAATTAATTTTTTATTTAAACTTTATTTACATAGGTAAGTCCCAGTGAGACGCAGCGTCTTTAACAAGGAGACCTGTTTACCCGACATACATGTTTTTATGGACATGTGGACATGTGGACATTTATGGACGTTCTATGCTAACAATAACAGTGACAGAGCAGACAATTTAATCATTACATTTAGTTTAGAATGTAACAGTTATTTAACCCTGTACTGATGAAATTATACATCCACCTTACATAAATTAGTTCAGTAATTCATTTATTTATCAATTAAACACGTGTGGATTTAATAACATATATTTTGCAAGAAGAAATGAAATTAACTTTTTTCTGTTTAGGTCTGAAAATGACGTGTCTTCACCAGGAACAGAGATGAGGCTGAGTTTGGAAGCAATGACATAAAATGACATTGAGGTGCAAGATGATGGAGGAACCATCACTGTCCAAGTTCTGCCTTTTTCCCGCACTTGCAACCTGCACACTCCAACCACTTCTGCCAGGGTTGAGGGTGGGGATTGGGACAAGGCCTAGATATGAATTAGTCATTCGCAAATGATCCAACTCTAAGAGCCGAGTCTTTGTACTGAACAAAAAGAGACAATTCGTGTAGCAGAGCCAAATCTTTAGAAAGGGTGGGACTTTATTTTAGTTGGCACACAGTGCGGGCAGTTACATGTCAAGTCAAGTCAAGTCAACTTTATTTGTATAGCGCTTTAAACACAGTAGCTACCGATAACAAAGCGCTGAACAGAAGTATAACAGAAATTGAATCTCACAGTGAGAACATTAAAACAAATATTAGACATAAAAACAAATCAACACAATGAACAATAAAATCAGTATAAATATCAGAAAAAATAAGACTTTAAACAGCAGACAAAATTAGAAAAAATGGCTCATGAAGGATGGAACGCCAGGGCAAACAGATGAGTTTTAAGAAGGGATTTAAAAACTGCCATGCAAGTAAAGACTAAGATCCCATTTAAAGAAGGAATGGGGAAAACTTTTAGAAGACAAGAAGTGTACTGGTACAGAAGAGGTTCACAGAGAGAGAGAGAGGGGGGGGGGGGGGGGGAGGCCAGATTTAAATTGCAAGTCCATCACGAAAAGTGGAGAAAATAGTGAATTTGAAGTGTCATAATTTTCAGACTTAGGCTTCTATTTGCTTGATTCGCTTGGTGTGGTTCTGCGTTTAGCTGTTCTTTTAAAATTTTGATTGAAATATTACACACCAACAACTCCACCCTAAAAAATTATTTGTGCAGCAGTGTCCTGATTTTTCCCTTTCTCTTTTGAATCAGGCTGGATAGACAGAATTTTTGGTTTGGCTGACTGATAAATCCCTTTTGTACAGATCTAGAGTGCATTTCTATGTCCCATCCCAGTCCTCTTCTAAAGCTAGAGGACAGTACCACAAGCTTGAGTCCGGTCTTTGTTGTCTTTTTCATTACAAATGAAACACTGCAGCCCAGAGTGGCAGAATGAGCCTCTGCTTCTCTTCCGTTATTTGCTCTTTGGCGATACAGAGACAGAAACAGCAGAGGTCCTCACCTCTCATCTCTCAAGAGTTCTCATGTTTATCCACAGCTGCCTTGCAGCACCATGGAGACAGATGCTGCAACTGCTGCTTAACAACTAACCACTGCAAAGTCAATCCCATGTAATAAATAAATGATTCAGGTCAGCAATATAGAAAGGTTGTTTACTTTCCCAACTCAAATATAATTGATTCAACTTTGTTCCACTGCATATTTTTACTTTGGAGATCTACAACCCCTTGGGTGTCCACCAACCTAAATTTCTGAGCCACTGACCTAGATCAATCTCTAAGAAAATGTATGTAAAAGAGTTTTTTTAGCTGTAACTTCACTTGGTTTTCCTACTGTATGTCACACAGTCTTCTGGGGCAGTGGTTTTAGGGAGGTTAGAGAAGCTGGCCAATGACTGGAAGGGCCATATGTTTCATTTCTGGGCCAAAAATATAAATCTAAGTGAAGAAAACACAGAAAAACTAGGCCCCTAATCTGCAAACTGGTCCACTGGAGAGGCCCAGGGGCCAACAGAGCAGACTGTGGTTATATTTATAACTAATCCATACATAATGATTCATTAATATAGTATCTCCAGTCTGTTTTCCAGTGTAGGTGCCTAAGGCAGCTTCCAGGTGTGAAACCTGAAAAAGAGGGCACTGTTCTCTGCCAGATTCAGCTGGTTAAAGAAACCATGTTTATATTTGATGAAAAAGCAGCAGTCGAGGTTGCAAATGAGGGATTTCCAAGGTCTTGGAAAGTGTTTTCCTGTGAGTTCACACTGATATCTGGTATTCCACATGGCTTTGATCCCATTTCACACCTTTCACCTCATGCGGTAAAGAAACTTAAATACTTTGTAAAAGTTGTGGAAGTGGGTTCTTTGTATGGGTCTGCAGTCCACTTCCTGTTTCAAATGAGCTGACAAAGTACACATAAGATCTTGATGGGGAACATCTGAAGTAAAATATATGAATAAATATCTGTTTTAAGCAACTTGCTATTCGGTAGTTTCCTCAAAAGAAAATCTTTATCCACAAACTAGTAAATTGAAACGTATTGTCAAAGCTCCACTTTGATATTTAAACTTGCAAAAATGATTTTTTAATGCAAATCATGCTACAATGTTTTACTCAGGACAGAGGGAATAGCTATTTTTCATTGGCACTCTTTCTCTGCCACCCCCCTGTTGTCACCCGTCACATGCACACATTAACGAAATCCCTCATGCAACTGAAACAGTGACTGTTTGCAGTCTTCAAGTCATCAACTGACCTTTTAATTTAGAAACAAATAATTTGTTTCCCTGTTTTGTTTCTCCATCAGAAGGTGGGTGACCATAGAAAGAGAGAAGGGAGGGTTTAGATCAGTGATGATTAAACACAGTTTGCCTGAAGGTTCAGTAAAGGTGGGAAAGCAGGGTGCAAATAAACATCACTTGCAGAGGCAGCAGCTTTGTCCAAATATGAATCGAATTAATGCTCATGTGATGTCAGTTATAGCTTTAAACAGATATTTGGTGCATTGAGACACATTTATCGTAATGGTTAGCCTCTAATTTAATCCACTTGGCTCTAATCACATGCTTGTATGTTTGCCCCAGTTTTACAGATGTTTCCAGGCTTTGCTGCGGTGTGAAACTCCTCGACGAGGCTCCAGCATGAAGAGCTCCTCCAAGGTTGCCACCAAGGCCGTGAGGGGGGGCGCAGTGACCGGCCCCCGTCGCACCAACGATTTCCTCTATATGGTAGCGTCTCTGGGTCAACCAGCCGCTGCTGTTCCCCAGCTGGGCCAGTCCTGCGAAGCCACCATCGATGTCACCAAAGCCCACTCTTCAGACAAACCTGTCGTGGTGTCACTAGTGGCCCATTTTGATGGCTGATGATTGGCTATTACCGCGAAATCTCAAAGTCCCCAGTCGGGAAGTCATTAATAATGGGAGGGCGGGGGTGGGCTGTGTTGCTGAGGCTTAGAGAGCAGCAGCCTGCCAGTCCAGGTGGATTTATTGTGGCTGTTGCATCAACTCTATCCCGGCTGCAACAGATGATAGACTGATAACAAAGGGAAGCCTTGGACTGCCTCTGGACTATATGAGCTGAAAAAAACAAACAAACAAACAAACTTCTGAGGCAGTAAAGCTGCAGACGTTGGAAATCTGTTTCTCTGCTGAGGAAAAGAACAAATCTGTCTTGCTGAGAGGGAGAATTTCACAATTTGGGGGGCGAGAGAGCACAGTTTTTCTAATAAAATAGGAATCACAGGGATCCTTCTTTTGTGCAATATCTAAGGTATAAGTTTGGTGAGACATTCAGCCTCATAACATGTCATAACAGGAATGACTTACTGAGAGGAAGAGGAATATTATGTATTTTTGTATTTATTTGTTTCCAACTGTGGTTACAACTGAAGAGCACAAGTTTATGACCCCCAAGCATTTTGACGTCTCACTTAAGTCACATAGGATTTAAAATAAAAAAAAAATAAAGGAAAAAGCAAACAGAGCAGGCAGAATATGTTTAAACCTTTTAGCTCCTCATTCTTCATCATTTTGAAGCTGGTTTTAATAAATGACTTGTACATGTAGCATAGCTGTTTCAGCATGCTAGTGCCATTAAAGTTATTTCTTCAGGAATAGTGGCTTAAAAGTTAAAGAAATAACCGCATGTTGAAGAGTTTCTTCATTGATCCTTCAGTATCAACCGTGTTTGTGCACCATTGAGGAATGATGCCGATCAGCTTGAGAAAATGCAACATCTTGTAATATTAAATAAGACAGCACTAAATAGAAAAATGAATGTGTCTGATTTATTTAAAACGCTTTTTTATGTTTTATTTTTCATATTTACTTTTTCATTTAAAAAAAAAAGAAAGAATGCAAGATAGTGGTCAAAGACCTTAAAATGTAATCTTTAAAGATCCTTGAAACTTAAGGCCATGCAGTCACAGAGGTTTCTACAGTCTGCAGATTTTTACTGTTTTATCTTGTCACAGAACGTAAACATCCAAACAAACAAAATAAAAATACTTAAAAGAATACAACATAAAAAGGACTTCACCTTTAAAAAAAAAAAAAAGAAGAATATTTTATATGGTGTTAGTTTTGTATGTATTTGTTGTTTGCCATGCACATGTCAGCATCTTGTTGAATTATTTGAAAACTGATTCAATATTGTTTTCCCTCCTCGCAAGGCGAAGAAAAATATGAAGGTTTCCCACGGCAGTGCATTGATGTACTCCACTTAAACTGTTGTCTGTGTACGTTCAAATCTTGTATATTATTAATGTACATGACTTGATACCAAAGCAAAGGACATTTACTATTTTTGAAGGGGGCATTATTCAATAAAACTTTCAATCTGAGTTGGTTTTAATTGATTGTATTTATGTATAAAGACATTGTGAAGTAAGTACAGCCTCAAGTATGTGGCAATATCAAAGTTCACCCTGATTACTACCATAAAAACTTTAAGTGCTGCTAATGAAACAAAAGATTAGTTTTGAATGGAAAACATAAAAGACAGCTGGCAATCTTATCAGCAGATTCACTCCGATGCCAGACTATGCAATGCCCAAAGAAATGGCGGAAAATCCGAGAGCTGCATCTTGGACTCTACAAGCTGTTAAATGTTCAAGTTTATGACAGAACAACTACACTAAACAAGTATGATGGACTCAGAGGTGTTGCAGTAAAATGAACATGGCAACACAGCTTAGCTTTGAGAAGTGAAATACACACAAACCACAAACCTCTGGAGGAGTTTTCTTTGTACAGATGAGACCAAAGCAGTGTTGCTTTTGGCAGTTATCTGAGTTTTAGTCTTTCAGTAGGCCCAATCCCAATGTTCCCCTTACTTTCAACCACTAGCCCTTACTCACTGCCCCTGGCCCTCGTCCACAATCACTCAAGAGTACCTAACTGCAGTTACAATGACCGACAAGGGTGTCGCCATACATCCAATCCATACAGGAAGTCTCATGCGGAAGTTAGTTAAATACCGCCACGAGTAACTATCTGCAGCTTGCAAACAGATGTGTATAGTGTAGTTGGGTGGTTAGGGTTAGGAGAAGGGTCAGGGTTAGATTTTAGAAAGTTACATGAAAAAGAAACTTCTGATTGGGACTTCCAGTGTGGATTGGATATATGGCGACGTACTGTGACTGCAGTTGGGTCCCTCTCCAATCACTACACCTTCGAATTGAAGCCACAAGGGGTAGGGCTTTGTAATCTTCCCTAGGAGTTGGGACACCACTTGCTGCATTTATGTTCAGGCACATAAGCGACTGCAGAGTGACGTTTGCACATACTTCTCACCATAACAACACACCCAGCAACAACACAGAGTTAACAGCTGTGGTCGTTTTACATTTTTTCATTATTCATCGTGCTTTAGTTGATTAACAAACAAAACAACCACACGAAGAAGACGTCGCCATTGACGACCGCTGTCTCTTGTAAACTGCCAAACACCTAATCTCCCCAAATTTTTCTGTCATATCATATCGCGTGAATTAAAGAAAAAAAACAACATTGACGAGACGCAAAATGTCAACCCCACTGGTATCAATCCCAAAACCTTCTGCTCTACAACTAGTTGCTCTACCCACTATACTAACATCTTCACACTCATGCAGTTGATTCTTCCAATACTATTTGTAATCTTGGGCAGCTTGTGTGATTTCTGATATGTTGCATATGAAACACTCCGTTCGAAACATTTCCCCTTCTTATTTTAGACAAGTCCAACAAAAGAAGATGATTTGGATGGTTTCATTATTTATGATTGAATGTTTCATTTGGGCTCTTGAGGACAAGGCACAGAAGGGCTCCACGTGGTCAAACAGATGATTGCATGAGTGTTATGAACAAACGTGTAATCTGTATGTACATTTGTGTGTTTTCTTCTCTGAGTCCTGTCACTCTCCGGAGGTCGCTGTTGTTCCCTTTTCTCTGGCCCTTCTTCAGCAAGTCAGCAGCTGACGTCCCTCGCTCTGAAGGGCTAGATTCATATAGCCTGGTACACCAGCCTGACTAACGGCATGTATGAGATACACGGCAAGTCAGTCTGGGTTCCCTCCATTGGAGAATGATTCCACTCCGGTAAAAAATTGACCGGACCAATCACAGCGCAGCAGTAGAATTATTAATAGATGAACGTTAAACTCCTCCGACATCTCCACCGCTGTTTCTGCTCTGTTTTGGTGTGTAACTAACAGCTTCCAGATCATAGTCACATGACGTGCGACACAAACGCTTTCTCATATTAGTAGTTCAGCAATAAACAATGCTGACATGTAACAGAGTATTTATAATAATAAAACCAAACATTCTATGTTAATACACAAGAAAACTACATTAAATAGAGAGAGAAAAACAACGTGTAAATGCTGACTTCCGGCGTGGCCATAGCAACGTAGCAACAGAGTGCCGAGCTACGCCAGCTACAGTCACTTCTGATTGGTTCTCTCCGGTTCACTGTCCTCCTGTTAGTCCCGCCTCTCGTCTCGCATTGGAAATTATTCTCCAACGGAGGGAATCCAGACTGACTTGCCGTGTATCTCATACATGGCGCTAGTCAGGCTGGTGTACCAGGCTAAGATTCATACCCCCTACCCCTCGTTATGTCCACTTCCCTTACATGCAAAGAGGGATTGGGACAGCACTACCTTCACGGGAACACGCAAAATTTAGGGGTAGGGCTAAAAAGTAGGGCTACTGGGTGTATTAGGACGCACCCTTTAGTCATCTCTGTATTTCACAGTTTTAGTCTAGTTTTAGTCAGTTAGGCTAATTTTTTTTTTTTAAAAAGGAAACGAAAAAGAAAAAAGTTTGAATTTAGGCCAGTAATTGGAAATTGGAATCAAGGTTACAGGTTCTATCAAGTGTAATTCATAAAACAATGAACCTTATTACTTTTTATTATATTAATCATATAACCTACAATGCATTCTGTTGTCTTTCTGATGGAATATAGGCTATTGAAAGAGTGTCCATAATCATTTCATTTAGGGCTGCCACAAACTATTATTTTGATAATCGACTAGTCATCGATTATTTTGGCAGTTAGTCGACTAATCAGCTCATACGAAAATTGTAGCATATTTACAGTACCAGTCAAAAGTTTGGACACTTTTTCATTGAATCTAATCGGAAAACATGACCAAACTTTTGACTGCTAGTCTGTGTGTTAATTTATGTCGATATACAATTTAGGAAAAGATGACCAGACAGACAGACAAGGCAGCGAACGGTACAGTGGCAATTTTGAGAAGAAAAACAAAGCTTAAAGACAATAACTGATTAATCGATTACAAAATTAGTTGACTATTTTGATAGTCAATGAATCGTTCATGAATCGACTAATCGTGGCAGCCCTAATTTCATCATTTCTGACAAAAGCAGCTTGGTTTTTGCTGCCTTACCTGCGTGTCTGACCGCAGGTGTGTTGTGCATATGTGCGCCAGTCATGCAGCAGTTCAGAAACCCGATGGGTAACTCACAAAAACGCTGTTTAGCAGAAAGAAATGACAAAGATTAATATCATGGTACAGGTGTGGGCGGATATTTATGTGGTTCCGGTGGGTTATGGTGAGAATTTTTACCTTTTTTAATGATTGTGGACATGACAATTTTTAAACATCAGGTACCGGGATCAACTGCAAGTCAAAGTTAAAACTATGGATGATGTTCTTTTATGCAGGAATCTCTGAATCAAATAAATAAAGCCCCTAAGTGGCAAAATGACAGCAACTGCAGTGAATTTATACTTTAAGGAACGTGATGTTGTAACGTGCGGGTCAGGTTTGACTGGGAGAGCCGTGGTTAGTGGGTCTCGGTTCGGGTTCGGCGGACGTGGGTGGGTAAAACCTGTGCAGAGCTCTGATGGTCACAGGGCTGCACACCAAGTGGTGGTTGGCGTGCCCTAACAAGAAGAGGATACACCTACTTTTTAAACTTTTGACAGTTTATTGCACAATAGGCAGAAATTTCCAGCATTTTCAATATCTGACAGACCAGCCACTAACATTTTCATCCAGTCTCGTCCAGCCTCAACTAAAATTCACACGTCTCGTCATGTTTTAGTCATCATAGAGACAAGTTTAGCCCGTCATCGTCTCGTTATTGTCTTGAAAATAAGGGGCTTCAATGAAATGATTTCGTCATCATCATCGTCATCATTATCGTAAATGAAAACAACACTGGACCAAAGTGGACCCCTCAAACCTGCAGTGGAATCATGGATAGAAAATAGATGGAAGGATGGATGGAGACCAAAGTGTAGGTACAGTATTTGGTTGTACTGCACAACACATGTTGTAAAAACCAAAAAGCAGCATATTAGCATAAACTCCTCATAGCATCAATCAGCCAAACGTCAGAGTCAATATTCAACCTTGTTTTTAGACCTAACTCTGCTCTGAATCACTGCAACAAGTCACATTACGCATGACTTCTTACTATTGAGCCTGATTTCAAGCCTCACAAACACATATTACATGTTCTCATTTGAACCTGCTACACACACATAACCTCTCATTTATACGACTATAAGCTCACACACACCTATCTATGTATAAACTTACAACCTCTTATTTATACAATGCTTTATTTATAAAACACTTTACACATTTATTTTCTTGTATTTGTACAATTATGAGCCCACATATATACATAACCTCTCATTTATACTACTATGAGCTCTTACATACACATGTGCAGTAAAGCCTTGTATTTATACTACTATTAGCTCACACATACAGTACACATATGCAGTATAACTCTGTATTTACACTACTATGAGCACACGCATACACCTGCATAATATAACTTTGTATTTATACAACTATGAGCTCACACATATACATGTATAACCTTGTATTTATAGTATGTATAACCTCTTATATACAAAACTGTTTAAAATGGGCATCAGGGGTCCTGTATGTATTGCCGCAGGGTTTTCAGTCTATATGTGTGAACTTTTATTAGTTTATATGGAAGACTTTGTGTTTATGTAAGAGTTTATTTTATTTGCATTTTCTTTACCATGTTATTTACTATATAACATATAGTCAAAATCAGACCTCAGTCTGAGTCAAATACTGCTGTTGGACCTCGACCTGCTAAAACCTGGGGTCCCCCAACTGGGGGAATTTGAGAACAGATGGTGCCAGACTGTTCCACAACAGCCATTTTGGAGACCTCGATTGAGCAGTCTGAACTATAACCTTTCTAATTTTGTTTTGTTCCACTTTATCATAGTTGGTTAGATATTCATACTCATTTATGATTAGTTTAGGCCTGAAACTTTTTGTGTTTGTGCCATGGGCCAATTTAATTCATTCTTCACCAGCAATACACATACTAATATTTACACATCTTAACAAATCTCCTTTACTACAGTGCGACTCTAGAAGTATTCAAATAGACTGTGTGGTTATACACTCATTTCATTATGAGCATACTGTTGTCAAGCAGAAGCCCAAAAACAGAAACAGGCTCAAAGAGTTGTGAAAACTGCATGAAAAAATGTTGCAAACATCAATGATCTGAAGCTACGTTGTGGACAAAAATATGGCTGCAAACATCTGAGACTGATTGCGTCAGGATGACAATGATTCCTTGTCTGTAATGCTGGTTCTACAAGATACTGAATCTCGAGGTGTATTTCGTTCTTCACACACTGCTTTTACATTTTTGGCTTACTTTAAATAATGACAGAGTGTCATGTGTTGTCAGAAATCATTTGAGGATGTGTTTACCCACTGTTAAGATCTGGGGCCTGTTTCAGAAAAGTAAAATTCAGTTATCCAGGATAAGAGAAGAAAGAGGAGCTTGACCAAGCCTTGTCAGACCATCCTGCTTAATTGGTTTCACGTACGTCGAGCCAGGTTGAGGAGGACAGACTACGCCGGGCCAGGAGTCAGTAATTCTACTAAGTGCATGTTCAGGGCTGTCTTCAAAAGACCATGATGTCAATCACAGATTAACTGATGCTGACAAGGAAAAGTTGCTGCTTCTTACTTTACTTCAAATGAGCAACAACTTATAATGAAGGCTCACAAAGTATTAAAGCATTTAATATGTTTAAAAGGAAAGCCGGCTGCAATAATAAAAGGGAGAGAAGAAGTTTGGCAGATGACCGACTGAATGCATAAGTACACTGAAAATAGGTTAGACATTTCATCATCACCACTTTTAAATAACGGCAACATAATTAGTTATCTGCTGCAAAGAGTTGCTGTAATTTGCTCGGAATAAGAAACTTTGTGCCTTACAACTGAACAGGTAGACTTTGTGCCTTATAACTGAGTGGAAATAGAGTATAAAAGGCCCTGTGGGGTCTCCATTCCATGTGTACGGCAGACCGACTAGTTATTGACCAACAGAACTGCATCATTTACAACAAATATTGCAGAGGAGTTTTATAACTGGCAGCTAAAGTAAGCCAAGTTAGCAAGCGAGTTAGCTTACCGATCCAGGGGAAAAGTTGCAATTTCTGGGTATTGATGCTGTGGAAATTTTTTTATGTGGGTCCATCTAGTGTAGGCTTCACCTAAATTTACTCTAGTTTTTACTCTTCTCACTCCTCTTCTGACATGGATAATGATATCAAGCAGCTGCATTTTCCCCAGTGCCAGCCTAGCTTTGCTGAAGATGCTATTGAAATTTAGAGACCGAATTTGGCAACCAGCATGACAGCCTGTGTTGGCTTGTAGACATAACCATAACGCCATTGTCAAACCCATTAAAATATATATTTTTTCATGATAATGCTGTACTTTCATTCTGAATACCTCCAAACACGTCATGGTTGTATTGTTATTTTTTTAAATATAGCTTCTAATAAAAATGATCCATATTCAACTTTTAAGCTTTGGATCGTAACGCTTTGTCTTTATTTTGAATTGACAGTATATGAACTAAAATAGCAGAAAACATACAGAGCAGACCATGATATCATGGAGCCATGGCTCCTTTCATTGTGGTGTCGGATCTTTGGACCCACCGCCCAGGTTCTGTGTTACATCTCATGAAAATATGTACTGCTTGGACAGGTTGCGTTTCAGAAAACCCAGAGGGTCCAGCTACACTGTAGTCCAGGAAACGCTTCTGGCGGCAGTGGCTCAGCTGGTAGAGCAGTGGTGGCGGTTCGAATCCAGATCCCCCCAGCCATCTGTTGTTGTGTCCTTGGGCGAGACACTTTACCCTCCTTGCCTCCAGTGAGGGCCTCGCTGGTGTATGAATGTGTGTGAATGTTTCGATGGTGGTTGAAGGGGCCGTAGGCGCGAAATGGCTGCTACGCTTCTGCCAGTCTGCCCCAGCGCAGCTGTGGCTACTTACGTAGCTTACCACCACAAGTATGAATGAGGAGTGAAAGAATAATGGATCCACTGTGAGCGCTTTGAGAGCCCTGCAAGAAAAAGCACAATATAAATCTAATCCATTATTATATTATTATTGTCTTCCATGTCAGAAAGTCTCAACCAGTATTAGTGCTTCCTCATCAAATTATGTCTCCTAAAAACAAGGACACTGTTGGGTGAAGCTGTGTATTCATATATTACTTTATATAACTTGGTATATTTCTCTCATTACCAACATAACTAAAAAACAACCATACATGTTGCAGTCTGAATAATCATGTCGCATTTCATCTGACTTTGACGTCACAAGAGTGAGACAGACGTCTTACTGCCCATTTATGCTCCCTTACGTACGTAAATAGCAATTTCCATTTCAAACGTTGCCATGCGTTTGCCGCCTTCATACTTACATGCGTGTTTTATGTCGCCATGGTTGTTATCAGTTCTAGTTGGCAGAGTTCAGAGTTTATTTCAGTGACCCAGTGTAAGATTCAACTCCAGGCATTGGCGATAATGTATCACTTTAAAGTTGTTTATGTGACAGTGTGGGGGTCCTGTCACTATGCCTCTGACTAATCATGTGCCCTCGCTACTTGGCCACATGGATATCCCTTTGGCTGACTGGTAAGCATGCATGACTCTTGCTCGAGAGTCTGTGGGATCAAAACCTGCCTGGGGCCATCTTTGCATACCTTGCCACATTTATAACCACCCAAAACGACAGACACACTCGCACAGCATTTCTTCTAAAGCCAAAATGGTACAGCTATTGTCTCCTCCCCTCCTTCATCCCCTGCTTTTTCCCCACCATTTCCCCTCTTCTTCTCTGTTTTTT
>JALJCO010002803.1:5000-55000 GCA_023101725.1 Atherinomorus stipes
ACTATTTACTAGTAACTGATTCCTGATAACTAATTCCTTGTGACTGATACCTGTTAACTCATTCCTGGTGACTGATTCCTGGTAACTGATTCCTGGTGACCGGTTCCCTTTTAGCTGATTCCTGATAACTGATTCCTCTTAACGGCTTCCTGCTGACTGACACCTGTTAACTGATTCCTGGTGACTGATACCTGTTAACTGATACTGTACCTATTAACTAATTCCTGGGAACTGATTCCTGTTAACTGATTCCTGGTGACTGGTTCCCTTTTAGCTGATTCCTGATAACTAATTCCTGGTAACTGATTCCTGGTGACCGATACCTGTTAACTGATTCCTGTTAGCTGATTCCTGGTAACTAATTCCTGGTGACTGATTCCTGGTGACTGATTCCTGTTAACTGATTCCTGTAAGCTGATTCCTGGTAACTGATTCCTGGTAACCAGTTCCCTTTTAGCTGATTCCTGGTGACTGATTCCTGTTAACTCATTCCTGGTAACTGATTCCTGGTGACTTTTACCTGTTAACTGATACCAGTTAACTATTTCCTAGTAACTGATTCCTGTTAACTCATTCCTGGTGACTGATTCCTGGTAACTGATTCCTGGTGACCGGTTCCCTTTTACCTGATTCCTGATAACTGATTCCTCTTAACGGCTTCCTGCTGACTGACACCTGTTAACTGATTCCTGGTGACTGATTCCTGTTAGCTGATTCCTGGTAACTAATTCCTGGTGACTGATTCCTGGCGACTGAGTCCTGTTAACTGATTCCTGTAAGCTGATTCCTGGTAACTGATTCCTGGTAACCAGTTCCCTTTTAGCTGATTCCTGGTAACTGATTCCTGTTAACTCATTCCTGGTAACTGATTCCTGGTGACTTTTACCTGTTAACTGATACCAGTTAACTATTTCCTAGTAACTGATTCCTGTTAACTCATTCCTGGTGACTGATTCCTGGTAACTGATTCCTGGTGACCGGTTCCCTTTTAGCTGATTCCTGTTAACTGATACCAGTTAACTATTTCCTAGTAACTGATTCCTGATGACTAATTCCTGGTGACTGATACCTGTCAACTCATTCCTGGTGACTGATTCCTGGTAACTGATTCCCTGGTGACTGGTTCCCTTTTAGCTGATTCCTGATAACTGATTCCTCTTAATGGATTCCTGGTGACTGATACCTGTTAACTGATACTGTACCTGTTAACTAATTCCTGGTAACTGATTCCTGGTGACTGATACCTGTTAACTGATTCCTGTTAGCTGATTCCTGGTAACTAATTCCTGGTGACTGATTCCTGGTGACTGATTCCTGTTAACTGATTCATGTTAGCTGATTCCTGGTAACTGATTCCTTGTTACCAGCTCCCTTTTAGCTGATTCCTGGTACCTGATTCCTGTTAACTCATTCCTGGTAACTGATTCCTGGTGACCGGTTCCCTTTAGCTGATTCCTCTTAACTGATTCCTGGTGACTTTTACCTGTTAACTGATACCAATTAACTATTTACTAGTAACTGATTCCTGATAACTAATTCCTTGTGACTGATACCTGTTAACTCATTCCTGGTGACTGATTCCTGGTAACTGATTCCTGGTGACCGGTTCCCTTTTAGCTGATTCCTGATAACTGATTCCTCTTAACGGCTTCCTGCTGACTGACACCTGTTAACTGATTCCTGGTGACTGATACCTGTTAACTGATACTGTACCTGTTAACTAATTCCTGGGAACTGATTCCTGTTAACTGATTCCTGATAACTCATTCCTGGTGACTGATACATGTTAACTGATTCCTGTTAGCTGATTCCTGGTAACTAATTCCTGGTGACTGATTCCTGGTGACTGATTCCTGTTAACTGATTCCTGTAAGCTGATTCCTGGTAACTGATTCCTGGTAACCAGTTCCCTTTTAGCTGATTCCTGGTAACTGATTCCTGTTAACTGATTCCTGGTGACTTTTACCTGTTAACTGATACCAGTTAACTATTTCCTAGTAACTGATTCCTGTTAACTCATTCCTGGTGACTGATTCCTGGTAACTGATTCCTGGTGACCGGTTCCCTTTTAGCTGATTCCTGATAACTGATTCCTCTTAACGGCTTCCTGCTGACTGACACCTGTTAACTGATTCCTGGTGACTGATGCCTGTTAACTGATACTGTACCTGTTAACTAATTCCTGGGAACTGATTCCTGTTAACTGATTCCTGATAACTCATTCCTGGTGACTGATTCCTGGTAACTGACTCCTGGTGACTGATACCTGTTAACTCATTCCTGGTGACTGATTCCTGGTAACTGACTCCTGGTGACTGATACCTGTTAACTCATTCCTGGTGACTGATTCCTGGTGACTGGTTCCCTTTTAGCTGATTCCTGATAACTGATTCCTCTTAACGGATTCCTGGTGACTGATACCTGTTAACTATTTCCTAGTAACTGATTCCTGATAACTAATTCCTGGTGACTGATACATGTTAACTCATTCCTGGTGACTGATTCCTGGTAACTGATACCTGTTAACTGATTCCTGTTAGCTGATTCCTGGTAACTAATTCCTGGTGACTAATTCCTGGTGACTGATTCCTGTTAACTGATTCCTGGTAGCTGATTCCTGGTAACTCATTCCTGGTAACCAGTTCCCTTTTAGCTGATTCCTGGTAGCTGATTCCTGGTAACTCATTCCTGGTAACCAGTTCCCTTTTTAGCTGATTCCTGGTAGCTGATTCCTGGTAACTCATTCCTGGTAACCAGTTCCCTTTTAGCTGATTCCTGGTGACCGGTTCCCTTTTAGCTGATTCCTCTTAACTGATTCCTGGTGACTTTCACCTGTTAACTGATACCAGTTAACTATTTCCTAGTAACTGATTCCTGATAACTAATTCCTGGTGACTGATACCTGTTAACTCATTCCTGGTGACTGATTCCTGGTAACTGATTCCTGGTGACCGGTTCCCTTTTAGCTGATTCCTGATAACTGATTCCTCTTAACGGCTTCCTGCTGACTGACACCTGGTAACTGATTCCTGGTGACTGATACCTGTTTATTTATATTTTTGCTGTTTATGTACATTTATATCGTCGTATATAAATCCAGATGTTTAGGGGTTAATTCATTTCCAGCCAATCAGGCGGAGACAGAAGTCAGAGGTGGTCAATACATGCCTGCACGGGGAAATCACAGGATCCCCCCTCCACACACACACATGAGCACCGCTGGGTCATTAAACCTGTAGCATAAACCCCCCCATCATTTATATGACACGTACAGTGGGCGGACCAATCAGAATGGTCCAGTGTTCCATGTTGGAGCCGATGATGTCACTGGTGGGAATTCCCAGCAGGAATCCTGGAAACTCCACCGGATCGTCTGGCAACGTTCAGAGAGACAGAACCTGATCCTCCCAGACCCGAACCCGGTCTGAGGTTTCTGCTCGGGTCACCTGACACAACCCTGCACGTGTGTGTGTGTGTGTGTGTGTCTGTGTGTGTGTGTGTGTGTGTGAGTGTGTGTGAGTGTGTGTGAGTGTGTGCGTGACCCAGTTCCCTCCCCGAGCTCTTAACCAGATTTGAAGCTTGGTTTCTGAGCTAATTTGTGGAACTGATCTGTCGTCAGAAACCTGCTGGATGACGGCGGGAGGAGACACAAGGATGATTTCCTTTAGTTTGGTTTAGTTTAGTTATTTTATTTTATTTAGTTTCATTTAGTTTAGTTTATTAAGTTTAGTTTATTTATTAAATTAAATTTCATTTTATTTTGTTCATTTTATTTAATTTAAGTTTTGTGTAGTTTATTTTATTTATTTTTGTATAGCTTAGTTTTGTGTAGTTTAGTTTAGTTTAGTTTATTAAATTAAATTAAATTAAATTAAATTAAATTAAATTAAATTAAATTAAATTAAATTTGATTTAATTTTGTTTATTTAATTAACTTTTGAATTTAATTTAATTTGGTTTATTTAATACATTTTTTATTTTATTTAATTAATTTTTTAAATTTCATTTTTGTTTCGTTTCGTTTTGTTTGGACGCAGCGTGGCGTCGGGGTGTCGGGACGTTGAGGCCCAACATTTCCAGGAACGTGGGAAAAGTCTTGGCTTATTAACGAAGCGTTTTAAAGTTAAAACCACTGAAACGTGGAGGAGACTCTTGATTAAAAACTAAAACAGAGTTTTAAAAATGAACTAAAAGTAAAATGACAGATGTGTGTGCTGTGAACGTGTCTGAGCAACAGTAGCGTGTAAACGCTGCACCTCAGAGCAGAACCACCAGTTCAAGACCAGTTATCCATCTCCCTAATGCTGATAAAGTTATAATCGTATCGTTTTTGCTATTAAAAGCACCCCTGATGTGTGTGTATCTGAGAATGTGGACCTGGTGGACCCGGTGGACCCGGTGGACCCGGTGGACCTGGTGGACCTGGTGGACCCGGTGGACCTGGTGGACCCGGTGGACCTGGTGGACCCGGTGGACCCGGTGGACCCGGTGGACCAGGTGGACCTGGTGGACCCGGTGGACCTGGTGGACCCGGTGGACCCGGTGGACCCGGTGGACCTGGTGGACCTGGTGGACCTGGTGGACCCGGTGGACCCGGTGGACCCGGTGGACCAGGTGGACCCGGTGGACCCGGTGGACCTGGTGGACCCGGTGGACCTGGTGGACCTGGTGGACCCGGTGGACCTGGTGGACCTGGTGGACCCAGTGGATTGGTGGACCGGTTGACCGGTGAATTGGTGGACCTGGTGGACCCGGTGGACCTGGTGGACCCGGTGGATTGGTGGACCCGGTGGACCCGGTGGACCCAGTGGACCAGTCGGGACCGACCGAAAGATCTCCTTCCACCTCCTCCAGGTGGTTTTTGGGGGAGCCAGTTTGGCTTTGAGGTGACTCGGGTCTTGACTCAGTTCTGAAATGTCAGAACCAGAACAGACTCCTCGGTTCTGACCCGGATGCACCTCTGGGTCAGAACCACCTGCAGGTCTGAGCATCAGAACAAGCGGACATCTGGTGATCTGAGCTGAGCTGATGGACGGGGTTTCCGGAGGACGGCAGCAGGGCCTGACCGCTCGCTGCCCCCCCCCCCCTAATTAAATTCCTCTCCTCCATTAGACGGATGGACTCAGACTGCTGACTCAGCGAAGGTACGCGGCTCCTCACCGTAATGGACCACCGATCCACCGCCGAGCAATTCATCTGGCCGACCCGCTTCCATCTCTGGGTCACCGCGGGAGGGGGGGGGGGGCTGAAACTCCGCAGGACTGTGTCCTCTAAACTGTCCTGATCAGACCTGCCTGCAGGTTCTGTCTCTGCATGCGCTCAGAAGCTGCACCTGAACCACAGCTGGGCCATGTTCTGGTCCAGTCCAGGTTCCACATTCTGGGCCATGTTCTGGTCCAGTCCAGGTTCCACATTCTGGGCCATGTTCTGGTCCAGTCCAGGTTCCACATTCTGGGCCATGCTCTGGTCCAGTCCAGGTTCCACATTCTGGGCCATGCTCTGGTCCAGTCCAGGTTCCACATTCTGGGCCATGTTCTGGTCCAGTCCAGGTTCCACATTCTGGGCCATGTTCTGGTCCAGTCCAGGTTCCACATTCTGGGCCATGCTCTGGTCCAGTCCAGGTTCCACATTCTTGGCCATGCTCTGGTCCAGCCCAGGTTCCACATTCTGGGCCATGTTCTGGTCCAGTCCAGGTTCCACATTCTGGGCCATGTTCTGGTCCAGTCCAGGTTCCACATTCTGGGCCATGTTCTGGTCCAGTCCAGGTTCCACATTCTGGGCCATGCTCTGGTCCAGTCCAGGTTCCACATTCTGGGCCATGTTCTGGTCCAGTCCAGGTTCCACATTCTGGGCCATGCTCTGGTCCAGTCCAGGTTCCACATTCTGGGCCATGTTCTGGTCCAGTCCAGGTTCCACATTCTAGACCAGGTTCTTAGCTAAGTTCTGGACCAGGTTCCAGTAAAGGTTCTGTTAAACCTGAACAGGTTTGAACCTCATGAAGTTCCAGACTGAATAAATCCCTCAGATTCCGGCTGGGGTCCCATCAGGACTACATTGGTTCTGGCCCGTCAGAGTCCTCCTCGGACCTCTGC
Organism: Atherinomorus stipes; assembly: GCA_023101725.1. Lineage (NCBI taxonomy): Eukaryota > Metazoa > Chordata > Actinopteri > Atheriniformes > Atherinidae > Atherinomorus > Atherinomorus stipes. The sequence continues at coordinate 11,093 of JALJCO010002803.1, forward strand.
TGGCACCCAGAAGGGTCAGAGATCCCGTCCAGCTGCAGGATTACGCAGCAGGTTGCTGGTTTGAGGCTGAAACCACTCAGAATTCCCGGGATATGGTTGGATTAGTTTGGAGGATTCAGAGGATTTCAGTGTTCAGCTCCGTGCCGGAGCGGTTCTGGTTCTGTTGTAACTCCACACCTCGGTCCGTCCCTGGAGGTCCAGCCAGGATGCAGAACGCAGCAGGAGTTATTTTGGATGTGACAGCTGGTAAACAATGACGAATAGGGGGGGGTTGCTGACTGGACGGTCGGACGAGCAGTTTCTGATCCGTTTGGGTCAAATGTCAAACCAGATGCTGGGGATCATGGGTAATGGAGTCCATCTGTTGTGTGTCATTACTTTAACTGTTAACGCTGTTGTTTCTGGTCCACATCTAGGACCTTTAATCCCAGTAAGCATCAGAACCTTTAATCCCAGTCAGCATCAGAACCTTTAATCCCAGTCAGCATAAGAACCTTTAATCCCAGTCAGCATCAGAACCTTTAATCCCAGTCAGCATAAGAACATTTAATCCCAGTCAGCATCTAGAACCTTTAATCCCAGTCAGCATCAGAATTTTTAATCCCAGTCAGCATCAGAACCTTTAATCCAATCAGAATCTAGAACCTTTAATCCCAGTCAGCATCAGAACCTTTAATCCCAGTCAGCATCAGAACCTTTAATCCCAGTCAGCATCAGAACCTTAAATCCAATCAGAATCTAGAACCTTTAATCCCAGTAAGCATCAGAACTTTTAATCCCAGTCAGCATCAGAACATTTAATCCCAGTCAGCATCAGAACCTTAAATCCCAGTCAGCATCAAGAACCTTTAATCCCAGTCAGCATCAAGAACCTTTAATCCCAGTCAGCATAAGGACATTTAATCCCAGTCAGCATCAGAACCTTTAATCACAGTTAGCATCAGAACATTTAATCCCAGTCAGCATCTAGAACGTTTAATCCCAGTGAGCATCTAGAACCTTTAATCCCAGTCAGCATCAGAACCTTTAATCCCAGTCAACATCTAGCACATTTAATCCCAGTCAGCATCAGAATCTTTAATCCCATTCAGCATCTAGAACATTTAATCCCAGTCAACATCTAGCACATTTAATCCCAGTCAGCATCAGAATCTTTAATCCCAGTCAGCATCTAGAACATTTAATCCCAGTCAGCATCTAGCACATTTAATCCCAGTCAGCATCAGAATCTTTAATCCCAGTCAGCATCTAGCACATTTAATCCCAGTCAGCATCAGAATCTTTAATCCCAGTCAGCATCTAGAACCTTTAATCCCAGTCAGCATCTAGAACATTTAATCCCAGTCAGCATCAGAATCTTTAATCCCAGTCAGCATATAGAACATTTAATCCAAGTCAGCATCTAGAACATTTAATCCCAGTCAGCATCTAGAACCTTTAATCCCAGTCAACATCTAGCACATTTAATCCCAGTCAGCATCAGAATCTTTAATCCCATTCAGCATCTAGAACATTTAATCCCAGTCAACATCTAGAACCTTTAATCCCAGTCAACATCTAGCACATTTCATCCCAGTCAGCATCAGAATCTTTAATCCCAGTCAGCATCTAGAACATTTAATCCCAGTCAGCATCTAGAACCTTTAATCCCAGTCAACATCTAGCACATTTCATCCCAGTCAGCATCAGAATCTTTAATCCCAGTCAGCATCTAGAACATTTAATCCCAGTCAGCATCTAGCACATTTAATCCCAGTCAGCATCAGAATCTTTAATCCCAGTCAGCATCTAGCACATTTAATCCCAGTCAGCATCAGAATCTTTAATCCCAGTCAGCATCTAGAACCTTTAATCCCAGTCAGCATCTAGAACATTTAATCCCAGTCAGCATCAGAATCTTTAATCCCAGTCAGCATCTAGAACATTTAATCCCAGTCAGCATCTAGAACATTTAATCCCAGTCAGCATCAGAATCTTTAATCCCAGTCAGCATCTAGAACATTTAATCCCAGTCAGCATCTAGCACATTTAATCCCAGTCAGCATCAGAATCTTTAATCCCAGTCAGCATCTAGAACCTTTAATCCCAGTCAGCATCTAGAACCTTTAATCCCAGTCAGCATCAGAACCTTTAATCCCAGTCAGCATCAGAATCTTTAATCCCAGTCAGCATCTAGAACATTTAATCCCAGTCAGCATCTAGAACCTTTAATCCCAGTCAGCATCAGAATCTTTAATCCCAGTCAGCATCTAGAACATTTAATCCCAGTCAGCATCTAGAACATTTAATCCCAGTCAGCATCAGAATCTTTAATCCCAGTCAGCATCTAGAACATTTAATCCCAGTCAGCATCTAGAACATTTAATCCCAGTCAACATCTAGAACCTTTAATCCCAGTCAGCATCAGAACCTTTAATCTCAGTCAGCATCAGAACCTTTAATCCCAGTCAGCATCAGAACCTTTAATCCCAGTCAGCATTAGAACCTTTAATCCCAGTCAGCATCAAAACCTTTAATCCCAGTCAGCATCAGAATCTTTAATCCCAGTCAGCATCTAGAACATTTAATCCCAGTCAGCATCTAGAACATTTAATCCCAGTCAGCATCAGAATCTTTAATCCCAGTCAGCATCTAGAACATTTAATCCCAGTCAGCATCTAGAACATTTAATCCCAGTCAACATCTAGAACCTTTAATCCCAGTCAGCATCAGAACCTTTAATCTCAGTCAGCATCAGAACCTTTAATCCCAGTCAGCATCAGAACCTTTAATCTCAGTCAGCATTAGAACCTTTAATCTCAGTCAGCATCAGAACCTTTAATCCCAGTCAGCATTAGAACCTTTAATCCCAGTCAGCATCAAAACCTTTAATCCCAGTCAGCATTAGAACTTTTAATCCCAGTTCGCATCAGCATCCGATCCAGTTTGGGGAGAACTGGGGGAGTTTTGAGGGTTAATCCACCCTAATGTTGTAACATCATGCAGAATCCCCCCCCCCCCCCAGCTTCCTCTTCCTCATTAACATGTCAATCGCTGCTCTGCTCCCTCCATAACCCCCCCCCCCCCCCCGCTCCTCAGAGGAGGAGAGGACGAAGAGATGAATGAAGGAAGGAAGGATGGATGAGACAGATGGAGGTGAAGGATGGACGAGCTGAGGAAGAGGAGTGCAGCTGTCTCCTCATTCCCACACTCCTTCTCCAGACCTCATTCACTTTTCACCTAATTAGTATCTCATTTGCATAAGTTGTTGCCCCCCCCCCCTCTAAAACAATGGTGGTTAGACTGAGGAGTTAATCCAGCCGCTCGTCTCCTCCTGGCGCCGGCGTGGGGGCGGAGCTTAAATCCTCTACCCTGTTGTGGTGGAAGGTGAACACACGGTCGGCGGAGGAGGAGAGAAAGTGTGTCATACATGATCCGTGTAAACTGGGGGGTAACTTTGGCTTCATGCATGTTCAAAAGCACACGGGAATAAACTACACACATGTACTTCTACACGCATACAGGTACAAGTACAAGTACACAAAATGACTTTTTACCTTCAGCAGAGACCTGAGACCTGACCTGGACCTGAGACCTGACCTGGACCTGAGACCTGACCTGGACTTGAGGTCAGAGACTAGAGACCTGACCTGGACCTGAGACCTGACCTGGACTTGAGGTCAGAGACTAGAGACCTGACCTGGACTTGAGGTCAGAGACTAGAGACCTGACCTGGACTAGAGACCTGACCTGGACTTGAGGTCAGAGACTAGAGACCTGACCTGGACTAGAGACCTGACCTGGACTTGAGGTCAGAGACTAGAGACCTGACCTGGACTAGAGACCTGACCTGGACTTGAGGTCAGAGACTAGAGACCTGACCTGGACTTGAGGTCAGAGACTAGAGACCTGACCTGGACTAGAGACCTGACCTGGACTTGAGGTCAGAGACTTGAGACCTGACCTGGACTTGAGGTCAGAGACTTGAGACCTGACCTGGACTTGAGACCTGACCTGGACTTGAGGTCAGAGACTAGAGACCTGACCTGGACTTGAGGTCAGAGACTAGAGACCTGACCTGGACTAGAGACCTGACCTGGACTTGAGACCTGACCTGGACTTGAGGTCAGAGACTAGAGACCTGACCTGGACTTGAGGTCAGAGACTAGAGACCTGACCTGGACTTGAGACCTGACCTGGACTTGAGGTCAGAGACTAGAGACCTGACCTGGACTAGAGACCTGACCTGGACTTGAGGTCAGAGACTAGAGACCTGACCTGGACTTGAGGTCAGAGACTAGAGACCTGACCTGGACTTGAGGTCAGAGACTTGAGACCTGACCTGGACTTGAGACCTGACCTGGACTTGAGACCTGACCTGGACCTGAGACCTGACCTGGTCTTCAGGTCAGAGACTAAAGAGTGTTCCCCCAACGGTTTACTGTCTGTCCTCCGGGAGACGTGAGACAGATGTTGGAGCGGTGGGGGGACGTCAGCGAGTTGGCAGGATGCTGACGCCACGCCGTGCTCACACACATGCACACGCACACACATGTTGTGTTTTCATTCCTTGTGGGGTCTTTCCATTGACATAATGCATTCCCTAGCCCCTAACCCTAAACCTAACTGTAACTTAGTCTCTAAAACCTAATCTTGACCCTCAAATCGGGGTTCATCCCCATGGGGACCGGGAAAATGTCCCCACGAGGGCAAGACGTCCCCACAGTGATGGTAAAAATCCAGAACACAGTCCCCACAATGTTGCAATTACGCGTCCACAAACGGAGGTCCAGGTGTGGAAGGAGGTCCAGGTGCGGATGGAGGTCCAGGTGTGGACAGAGGTCCAGGTGTGGAAGGAGTTCCAGGTGTGGACGGAGGTCCAGGTGTGGATGGAGGTCCAGGTGTGGAAGGAGGTCCAGGTGTGGACGGAGGTCCAGGTGTGGAAGGAGGTCCAGGTGCAGATGGAGGTCCAGGTGGGGTCGGAGGTGCAGGTGTGGACGGAGTTCCAGGTGTGGACGGAGGTCCAGGTGTGGAAGGAGGTCCAGGTGCAGATGGAGGTCCAGGTGGGGTCGGAGGTGCAGGTGTGGGTGGAGGTCCAGGTGCGGATGGAGGTCCAGGTGGGGTCGGAGGTGCAGGTGTGGGTGGAGGTCCAGGTGTGGAAGGAGGTCCAGGTGTGGAAGGAGGTCCAGGTGTGGACGGAGGTCCAGGTGTGGAAGGAGGTCCAGGTGTGGACGGAGGTCCAGGTGTGGAAGGAGGTCCAGGTGTGGAAGGAGGTCCAGGTGTGGACGGAGGTCCAGGTGTGGAAGGAGGTCCAGGTGTGGACGGAGGTCCAGGTGTGGAAGGAGGTCCAGGTGTGGAAGGAGGTCCAGGTGTGGACGGAGGTCCAGGTGTGGAAGGAGGTCCAGGTGTGGAAGGAGGTCCAGGTGTGGACGGAGGTCCAGGTGTGGACGGATGTGCAGATGAAACAGGGAGAAACGTCCAGACTGTGATGATGGTGTGAGGCGATGAAGGGTGGAGCTTTAAGAACTTCCTAGATGAACTCCTGACCTTTGACCTCTGATGGTGGGGGTGTGCAAGCACCTCCAGGATGGAGAGCCCGGCTCTGCTCCACTGCAGCACTTTTATGTTTTATGGATCTTTTTGTTTCCTCGTCTGCAGCAGCGACTCTTCTTCCTCTGCTCCTCTTCATCCTCACTTTCTCCCTTCACCCCCCCCCCTCCTCTTGGGGTGATTCAGCAGTTTGGGGGGGTGGGGGTTGCAGGCGGGGGAAAGTGATATTTCTATTTTGTGGGCTGGTCCTGAGCAGAGATGACAGCGTGGGGGTGTATTACTGCCCTGGTAGCCTCCTCCTCTCTGCAGCGGGAGGAGGAGGAGTAGGGGGGGGGGGGGGGGGGATAATTTGTGGGACTGTAGCTCTGCTGCTCCCTCCTGACCTGGAGAATAACTCACAGTGACGGCAGCTTCACTTTGTTTCCTGGTGCATGAAGAGAAACTCCTCCTCTCCACCTCCTTCCTGGACCTCCCCCTGGAGGTCTGTAATGATCCAATGATTCGCTAATTGCTTTTTACCGATATCCATTATACCGATATTAGCCAATCCTCAATTTCCTTATCAACCGATACAGATCTCTGCATCTCTGATATTCTGAGAGATTCAGCTATATTCTGCTCCGAGAGATGCGATCCCAAAGTATCCTGAACTCAGCCAGAAGAGTTCATGTTTGACATCTGCTGCCAGAAAAAAAAAAAACAAATATCAGATACTAGCAGGTATTAGATACTACCATACATCAGATACTAGCAGGTATTAGATACTACCATACATCAGATACTAGCATGTATCAGATACTACCATATATCAGATACCAGCAGGTACTAAATACTACCATATATCAGATACTAGCAGGTATTAGATACTACGATATATCAGATACTAGCATGTATCAGATACTACCATATATCAGATACTAGCATGTATCAGATGCTACCATATATCAGATACTAGCAGGTATCAGATACTACCATATATCAGATACTAGCAGGTATTAGATACTACCATATATCAGATACTAGCAGGTATCAGATACTACCATATATCAGATACCAGCAGGTACTAAATACTACCATATATCAGATACTAGCATGTATCAGATGCTACCATATATCAGATACTAGCATGTATCAGATACTAGCATATATCAGATACTAGCAGGTACTAGATACTACCATATATCAGATACTAGCAGGTATTACTTGGGTTGTTGCCGACATCTGGTGAATATTTCATGTCAATATCTCTACTGCAAACATATTTCTGAGAAATATGTTGACATGTTCAAAACTTTTTCCCGCTGTATTATCAGCAGCTTCAAAGTAAGTCAGTCTGTAGCAGCAGCAGCTGCACCGTAGTCACATGACTCTGAAAGGAATGCTGGGAAATGAAGTTCTACCAGGATAACAGGGACTTTTAGACATGCTGGATCAACGCTGATGGAACAAGACAAGATTTTTTTAGTTAACATATCTGTGAAAAAAAACGAAACCAATATTTTCCAATATCACATTTTAATGCCGATATCGGCTGATAATATCGCACATCTGTGATCAAAACTGAAGAATAGGTTGATCATTGATCCAGGAAGCCCCGCCCCCTTTGTCCCGGTGGACCTGCTGTGATTAAGCCCCGCCCCGTTTGTCCCAGTGGACCTGCTGTGATTAAGCCCCGCCCCGTTTGTCCCAGTGGACCTGCTGTGATTAAGCCCCGCCCCGTTTGTCCCAGTGGACCTGCTGTGATTAAGCCCCGCCCCGTTTGTCCCAGTGGACATGCTGTGATTAAGCCCCGCCCCATTTGTCCCAGTGGACCTGCTGTGATTAAGCCCCGCCCCGTTTGTCCCAGTGGACCTGCTGTGATTAAGCCCCGCCCCGTTTGTCCCAGTGGACATGCTGTGATTAAGCCCCGCCCCCTTTGTCCCAGTGGACCTGCTGTGATTAAGCCCCGCCCCCTTTGTCCCGGTGGACCTGCTGTGATTAAGCCCCGCCCCTTTGTCCCAGGTGACCTGCTGTGATTAAGCCCCGCCCCCTTTGTCTCGGTGGACCTGCTGTGATTAAGCCCCGCCCCCTTTGTCCCAGTGGACCTGCTGTGATTAAGCCCCGCCCCCTTTGTCCCAGTGGACCTGCTGTGATTAAGCCCCGCCCCTTTGTCCCAGTGGACCTGCTGTGATTAAGCACCGCCCCCTTTGTCCCGGTGGACCTGCTGTGATTAAGCCCCGCCCCCTTTGTCCCAGTGGACCTGCTGTGATTAAGCCCCGCCCCCTTTGTCCCAGTGGACCTGCTGTGATTAAGCCCCGCCCCATTTGTCCCGGTGGATCTGCTGTGATTAAGCCCCGCCCCCTTCGTCCCGGTGGACCTGCTGTGATGAAGCCCCGCCCCCTTTGTCCCGGTGGACCTGCTGTGATTAAGCCCCGCCCCTTTGTCCCGGTGGACCTGCTGTGATTAAGCCCCGCCCCTTTGTCCCAGTGGACCTGCTGTGATTAAGCCCCGCCCCATTTGTCCCGGTGGACCTGCTGTGATTAAGCCCCGCCCCCTTCGTCCCGATGGACCTGCTGTGATGAAGCCCCCGCCCCCTTTGTCCCGGTGGACCTGCTGTGATTAAGCCCCGCCCCCTTTGTCCCAGTGGACCTGCTGTGATTAAGCCCCGCCCCCTTCGTCCCGGTGGACCTGCTGTGATTAAGCCCCGCCCCCTTTGTCCCAGTGGACCTGCTGTGATTAAGCCCCGCCCCCTTCGTCCCGGTTTGGTTGCAGGTCTGTTGACGTCCCAGCAGCTGATGATCCAGACTCACACACATTTTCCCGCTGAACTCAGGTCTATTGCTGCCCTTCACGGTGCAGCACTGCAGAGCAGAGTGTGTGTGAGCGTGTGCACGGACCGTGCGCGGACCATTCTCTGGGAAGTGTGTGTGTGCGTGTGCACGGAGCGTGCCCTCATAAATAATTCCTCTCCATATTGCTTTTAAACGATAGCATCCCACGGCCGGCCGTCGCAGCGCAGCTCGCCCATAAATGATACTGTCAGGGCTAATACACAGCTTCCATTATGGAGGAGGAGGAGGAGGAGGAAGAGGAGGAGGTGCTGCTCCTCCACCTCCACCTGCCTGCAGCCCGGACACACAAACCAGCCGCAGAGCATCCTCCACATTCTTACCCACAATCCCCTGCAGGATGGATGAGTCCAGCTCCCTTGAGGGACCCAGACCAGGCAGTCCAGATTGATGGAACTGCCACAGTGTTGGGTGTTTTGTTTGGTGTGGTTTGTTTGGTGTGTTTGTTGGGTTTTTTCTGGTTCTGGTGCTGGTTCTGGTTCCAGTGCTGGTTCTGGTTCTGGTTCTGACTGTCTTTTGAAATTATTTAAGTCATTTATGTGAGTCCAGCTGAACTTTTACTCCGGGTGATTCTTTTAAACATCAAATGAACTCCCGTTCCACCTCATCAGGATGAGAATCTCCTGTTCCACCTCATCAGGATGAGAATCTCCCGTTCCACCTCATCAGGATGAGAATCTCCTGTTCCGCCTCATCAGGATGAGAATCTCCCGTTCCAACTCATCACGATGAGAATCTCCCATTCCAACTCATCACGATGAGAATCTCCCGTTCCGCCTCATTGTGATGAGAATCTCCCGTTCCGCCTCATCAGGATGAGAATCTCCCGTTCCACCTCATCAGGATGAGAATCTCCCGTTCCACCTCATCAGGATGAGAATCTCCCGTTCCGCCTCATCAGGATGAGAATCTCCCGTTCCACCTCATCACGATGAGAATCTCCCGTTCCAACTCATCACGATGAGAATCTCCCGTTCCACCTCAGTGTGATGAGAATCTCCCGTTCCAACTCATCACGATGAGAATCTCCCGTTCCACCTCATTGTGATGAGAATCTCCCGTTCCGCCTCATCAGGATGAGAATCTCCCGTTCCACCTCATCAGGATGAGAATCTCCCGTTCCGCCTCATCAGGATGAGAATCTCCCGTTCCACCTCATCATGATGAGAATCTCCCGTTCCAACTCATCACGATGAGAATCTCCCGTTCCACCTCATCATGATGAGAATCTCCTGTTCCACCTCATGGTGATGAGAATCTCCCGTTCCACCTCATCAGTGATGAGAATCTCCCGTTCCACCTCATGGTGATGAGAATCTCCCGTTCCACCTCATCATGATGAGAATCTCCCGTTCCACCTCATCATGATGAGAATCTCCCGTTCCACCTCATGGTGATGAGAATCTCCTGTTCCACCTCATGGTGATGAGAATCTCCCGTTCCACCTCATGGTGATGAGAATCTCCCGTTCCACCTCATCATGATGAGAATCTCCCGTTCCACCTCATCACGATGAGAATCTCCCGTTCCACCTCATGGTGATGAGAATCTCCCGTTCCACCTCATCATGATGAGAATCTCCCGTTCCACCTCATCACGATGAGAATCTCCCGTTCCACCTCATCATGATGAGAATCTCCCGTTCCACCTCATCATGATGAGAATCTCCCGTTCCACCTCATGGTGATGAGAATCTCCCGTTCCACCTCATCATGATGAGAATCTCCCGTTCCACCTCATCATGATGAGAATCTCCCGTTCCACCTCATGGTGATGAGAATCTCCCGTTCCACCTCATGGTGATGAGAATCTCCCGTTCCACCTCATGGTGATGAGAATCTCCCGTTCCACCTCATCATGATGAGAATCTCCCGTTCCACCTCATCACGATGAGAATCTCCCGTTCCACCTCATGGTGATGAGAATCTCCCGTTCCATCTCATCAGGATGAGAATCTCCCGTTCCACCTCATCAGGATGAGAATCTCCCGTTCCACCTCATGGTGATGAGAATCTCCCGTTCCACCTCATGGTGATGAGAATCTCCCGTTCCACCTCATCAGGATGAGAATCTCCCGTTCCACCTCATCAGGATGAGAATCTCCCGTTCCACCTCATGGTGATGAGAATCTCCCGTTCCACCTCATGGTGATGAGAATCTCCCGTTCCACCTCATGGTGATGAGAATCTCCCGTTCCACCTCATGGTGATGAGAATCTCCCGTTCCACCTCATGGTGATGAGAATCTCCCGTTCCACCTCATCATGATGAGAATCTCCCGTTCCACCTCATGGTGATGAGAATCTCCCGTTCCACCTCATTGTGATGAGAATCTCCCGTTCCACCTCATCATGATGAGAATCTCCCGTTCCACCTCATCGTGATGAGAATCTCCCGTTCCACCTCATGGTGATGAGAATCTCCTGTTCCACCTCATCAGGATGAGAATCTCCCGTTCCACCTCATGGTGATGAGAATCTCCCGTTCCACCTCATGGTGATGAGAATCTCCCGTTCCACCTCATTGTGATGAGAATCTCCCGTTCCACCTCATGGTGATGAGAATCTCCCGTTCCACCTCATCATGATGAGAATCTCCCGTTCCACCTCATGGTGATGAGAATCTCCGTTCCACCTCATTGTGATGAGAATCTCCCGTTCCACCTCATCAGGATGAGAATCTCCCGTTCCACCTCATGGTGATGAGAATCTCCCGTTCCACCTCATAACAATGAGAATCTCCCGTTCCACCTCATGGTGATGAGAATCTCCTGTTCCACCTCATCATGATGAGAATCTCCCGTTCCACCTCATGGTGATGAGAATCTCCTGTTCCACCTCATCAGGATGAGAATCTCCCGTTCCACCTCATTATGATGAGAATCTCCCGTTCCACCTCATGGTGATGAGAATCTCCCGTTCCTCCTCATTTGATGAGAATCTCCCGTTCCACCTCATGGTGATGAGAATCTCCCGTTCCGCCTCATTTGATGAGAATCTCCCGTCACCTCATGTGATGAGAATCTCCCGTTCCACCTCATGGTGATGAGAATCTCCCTTCCTCCTCATTGTGAGAATCTCCTGTTCACCTCATCGTGATGAGAATCTCCCGTTCCACCTCATCATGATGAGAATCTCCCGTTCCACCTCATCATGATGAGAATCTCCCGTTCCACCTCATCATGATGAGAATCTCCTGTTCCACCTCATGGTGATGAGAATCTCCCGTTCCACCTCATCGTGATGAGAATCTCCCGTTCCACCTCATCGTGATGAGAATCTCCCGTTCCACCTCATCAGGATGAGAATCTCCCGTTCCACCTCATCAGGATGAGAATCTCCCGTTCCACCTCATCTTGATAATCCTTCCGTATTTTTCTGGTCTTTCTGTTTAACTTCCCTGATTCCAGGATTTTTGTCTATATTTCAGAATAAAATAAAAATGCAGGATGAGAAGCTGCTGAAATGAACTTAAATTCAGGAATTATGTAATTTATTGTTTCAGCTGGATTATATGAGATTGGAGATCGGTCGTTTTCTGTTCGGCTTTTCCACTTCAGGGTTGTGGGGGGGTTGCTGGAACATCCCAGCTATTATCAGAGGCGGGTAGACCCGGACAGGGTCCAGTCTGGCACAAGACCGGACTGGAGGTTGTTTGACATGACAATGTGTGTGTGTGTTGGTTTAATGTCGTTGTGAGGACCAGCGTACGTTTGCAGCCTTTGCTGAGTGAGGACATTTGTTCAACGTGAGCAGATTTCGTTCTCTGGAAGGTTTTTACAGTCTTTCCACACAGTTTTAGCCCGGTCCTCACAAGGCTGGTAGAATGAGGGAAGACAGCAGCTACAGTCCTGCTCAAAATGATTCATTCCCTCCAATTAAAGAAAATGCTAAATCAACAATAACAATTCAAATAACCAGAAACTAAAGAAACTAATAATAAATTAAAATTTACAAAATTATAATTTAGTGAAATAAAATATTGCTTTTTAATTACGGTTGGAAGTAATCATTTAAAAAAACAAACAAATTGTCTCAGACACATCAGAGCATCTTTCCCATGAACATGGACCAACATACCTGTAAACAGGTGCAGACGTCTGATTGGACGTTACAGAAACACCTGATTGCAGTGATTGGCTCAAAATGTTGCTGAACAACATTTTAGCTTCAGAGCCCATCATGCTTGTTTACTTGTTTTAGTTTTTGTTTGTTTTTAATATTTCTGTTGAACCACAATTCAGAATCAATGTAACGATTTTCATAGAATTTTTATTTATTATCTCTTTAGTCAATTTCAGCTTATTTCACTGACAGCAGATTTTTTTTCTTTCTGTAATTGGAGGGAATGAATACTTTCGAGCACGACTGTACGTATCAGATGTACGTTTCTACACGACTACCACCGACATGCTCACGGCACACCAACATTTTCAGCTGTAAACGACGTTTTACGGGTCAGAAAAAACAACTTTCTGTAGAAATTCTTCTTTAAAAGGAAAAATTTCTCTCTACTTTTATTTCCTTCATTTAATTCTTTCCAAGCGAGACGTGTGTTGGTCATGTCGGCATCTGCCAGCATCCTCTGGTTTCACTTTCAGTCACAAAATCATTTTTTCATTAATAAAGTGAATAAATGTCGTCAGACCAAAACAGGCAGAAGCAGGAAGCTTGTTCGCCTAAATAAATCTGCATTTTTGCATCGGATGAAACAAATGTACACAGCTTCAGTTTGTGGCGGTAAAGCTACATCTCTCTCAAAAATGAACTCTTCACATCTTCTTTTAAATATCAAGTTTTCCCGTTTTCATCTCCTTGCTGAGATTATCCCCCCTACAAACACACACATCTTCTTTCACCCCCCTTTCGCTGTTGGCACAGTGGAAGGACACAATGAAAACCCGCAGGACCGGTTTGCAAGCTTCGTGATCCACGAACCCCAAAATAACGAGTGAAAAGTCTTCCTGGTTTTGTTGACAGTGGTGATGTCATGATGAGGTATGCATGTGTCGCTGCAGTCTCCTCCGCACTGATTATCTAGATATTGTAGTTTTCATTTTTCATTTTTAGTCTCCACTTATAACATTTTTCTAACCAACTTAGTTAGTTTTTTTTACACGAGATACTTTTTTCTGCTTTAATCTCTGATCTCTGAGATCTACGGGACTTTTGCACATTTCCAACTTTCTGCATCTTCCTGTTACGTGCTGGTGAATTTCTCCACTGTGAGATCAATAAAGGCTGATCCGGTCTGATCTGATCTGATCTGATCTGGTACGGTCTGATCCAGTCTGATCTGATCTGATCTGATCTGATCTGATCTGGTCCGGTCTGATCCAGTCTGATCTGATCTGATCCGGTCAGATCCAGTATGGTCCGATCTGATCTGATCCGGTCTGATCCGGTACGGTCTGATCTGATCTGATCTGATCTGATCTGTCCTCAGTCTGATCTGGTATCTGATCTGGTACGGTCTGATCCGGTCTGATCTGATCTGATCCGGTCTGATCTGGTATGGTCTGATCTGGTACAGTCTGATCCGGTCTGATCTGATCCCGTCTGATCTGGTACAGTCTGATCAGACCTGATCTGGTACAGTCTGATCCGGTACGGTCTGATCTGATCCGGTCTGATCTGGTACGGTCTGATCCGGTCTGATCTGATGGTCTAAACTGGTACAGTCTGATCCGGTCTGATCTGATCTGATCCGGTCTGATCTGGTATGGTCTGATCTGGAACAGTCTGATCCGGTCTGATCTGATCTGATCCCGTCTGATCTGGTACGGTCTGATCTGATCCGGTCTGATCTGGTACGGTCTGATCCGGTCTGATCTGATCTGATCTGGTCTGATCTGGTCCGATCTGATCTGATCCGTCTGATCTGGTACGGTCTGATCTGGTACAGTCTGATCCGGATCTGATCTGATCCGGTCTGATCTGGTACGGTCTGATCCGGTCTGATCTGGTACAGTCTGATCCGGTCTGATCTGATACGGTCTGATCTGGTACAGTCTGATCCGGTCTGATCTGATCTGATCCGTCTGATCTGGTACGGTCTGATCCGGTCTGATCTGATCTGATCCGGTCTGATCTGGTATGGTCTGATCTGGTACAGTCTGATCCGGTCTGATCTGTTGATCCGGTTGATCTGGTATTGATGGGCGGTTCGGTTGTTGATCTGATCCGGTCTGATCTGACTGTCCGGCTATCTGGTACGGTCTGATCCGGCCGATGTCTGATCCGGTCTGATCTGGTATGGTCTGATCTGGTACAGTCTGATCCGGTCTGATCTGATCTGATCCGGTCTGATCTGGTACGGTCTGATCTGATCTGATCCGGTCTGATCTGGTACGGTCTGATCCGGTCTGATCTGATCTGATCTGATCCGGTCTGATCTGGTATGGTCTGATCTGGTACGGTCTGATCCGGTCTGATCTGGTACAGTCTGATTCGGTCTGATCTGATCTGATCCGGTCTGATCTGGTCTGGTCTGATCTGGTACGGTCTGATCCGGTCTGATCTGATCTGATCCGGTCTGATCTGGTATGGTCTGATCTGCGGTCCGATGATCTGATCCGGTCAGTCTGATCTGGTACGGTCTGATCTGATCTGATCTGATCCGGTCTGATCTGATCTGATACAGTCTGATCTGGTGTGGTCTGATCTGGTACAGTCTGATCAGTCTGATCTGATCTGATCTGGTCTGATCTGATCTGGTACGGTCTGATCCAGTGATCTGATCTGATCCGGTCTGATCCGGTACGGTCCGATCTGATCTGATCCGGTCTGATCTGTACGGTCTGATCTGATCTGATCTGATCTGATCTGATCTGATCCGCTACAGTCTGATCTGGTATGGTCTGATCTGGTACAGTCTGATCCGGTCTGATCTGATCTGATCCGGTCTGATCTGGTATGGTCTGATCTGGTACAGTCTGATCCGGTCTGATCTGATCTGATCCCGTCTGATCTGGTACGGTCTGATCCGGTCTGATCTGGTACAGTCTGATCCGGTCTGATCTGATCTGATCCGGTCTGATCTGGTACGGTCTGATCCGGTCTGATCTGGTACAGTCTGATCCGGTCTGATCTGGTATGGTCTGATCTGGTACAGTCTGATCCAGTCTGATCTGATCTGATCCGGTCCGATCTGGTACGGTCTGATCTGATCCGGTCTGATCTGGTACGGTCTGATCCAGTCTGATCTGATCTGATCTGGTCTGATCTGGTACAGTCTGATCTGGTCTGATCTGATCTGATCCGGTCTGATCTGGTACAGTCTGATCCGGTCTGATCTGATCCGGTCTGATCTGGTACGGTCTGATCCGGTCTGATCTGGTACAGTCTGATCCGGTCTGATCTGTTACGGTCTGATCTGGTACAGTCTGATCCGGTCTGATCTGATCTGATCCGGTCTGATCTGGTACGGTCTGATCCGGTCTGATCTGATCTGATCCGGTCTGATCTGGTATAGTCTGATCTGGTACAGTCTGATCCGGTCTGATCTGATCTGATCCGGTCTGATCTGGTATTGTCTGATGTGGTACGGTCTGATCCGGTCTGATCTGATCTGATCCGGTCTGATCTGATCCGGTCTGATCTGGTACAGTCTGATCCGGTCTGATTTGATCTGATCCGGTCTGATCTGGTATGGTCTGATCTGGTACAGTCTGATCCGGTCTGATCTGATCTGATCCGGTCTGATCTGGTACGGTCTGATCTGATCTGATCCGGTCTGATCTGGTACGGTCTGATCCGGTCTGATCTGATCTGATCCGGTCTGATCTGGTATGGTCTGATCTGGTACGGTCTGATCCGGTCTGATCTGGTACAGTCTGATTCGGTCTGATCTGATCTGATCCGGTCTGATCTGGTACGGTCTGATCTGGTACAGTCTGATCCGGTCTGATCTGATCTGATCCGGTTGATAGTAGGTCGATCTGATCCGGGTCGATCGATCTGATCGGTAAGTCTGATCCGGTGGTTGTGTGTGTGTGGGACAGTCTGATCTGGTGTGGTCTGATCTGGTACAGTCTGATCCGGTCTGATCTGATCCGGTCTGATCTGGTATGGTCTGATCTGGTACGGTCTGATCCGGTCTGATCTGATCTGATCCGGTCTGATCTGGTACGGTCTGATCCGGTCTGATCTGGTACAGTCTGATCCGGTCTGATCTGATCTGATCCGGTCTGATCTGGTATGGTCTGATCTGGTACAGTCTGATCTGGTACGGTCTGATCCAGTCTGATCTGATCTGATCCGGTCTGATCTGGTACAGTCTGATCTGGTCTGATCTGATCTGATCCGGTCTGATCTGGTACAGTCTGATCCGGTCTGATCTGATCTGATCCGGTCTGATCTGGTACGGTCTGATCCGGTCTGATCTGGTACAGTCTGATCCGGTCTGATCTGTTACGGTCTGATCTGGTACAGTCTGATCCGGTCTGATCTGATCTGATCCGGTCTGATCTGGTACGGTCTGATCCGGTCTGATCTGATCTGATCCGGTCTGATCTGGTATGGTCTGATCTGGTACAGTCTGATCCAGTCTGATCTGATCTGATCCGGTCTGATCTGATCTGATCCGGTCTGATCTGGTACAGTCTGATCCGGTCTGATCTGATCTGATCCGGTCTGATCTGGTATGGTCTGATCTGGTACAGTCTGATCCGGTCTGATCTGGCATCTGATCCCATCTGATCTGGTACGGTCTGATCTGATCTGATCCGGTCTGATCTGGTACAGTCTGATCCGGTCTGATCTGATCTGATCCGGTCTGATCTGGTACGGTCTGATCCGGCCTGATCTGATCCGGTCTGATCTGGTACGGTCTGATCTGATCTGATCCGGTCTGATCTGATCTGATCCGGTCTGATCTGGTACAGTCTGATCCGGTCTGATCTGATCTGATCGGTCTGATCTGGTATCGGTCTGATCTGGTACGGTCTGATCCGGTCTGATCTGATCTGATCTGGTCTGATCCGGTGATCTGATCTGATGCGGTCTGATCTGGTACAGTCTGATCCGGGATCTGATCCGGTCTGATCTGGTACGGTCTGATCCGGTCTGATCTGATCTGATCCGGTCTGATCTGGTATGGTCTGATCTGGTACGGTCTGATCCGGTCTGATCTGATCTGATCCGGTCTGATCTGGTACGGTCTGATCCGGTCTGATCTGGTACAGTCTGATCCGGTCTGATCTGATCCGGTCCGGTCTGATCCGGTCTGATCTGGTACGGTCTGATCCGGTCTGATCCGGATCGGCTCAGAAGTTTTCTTGGTCCCGCGGTCGTTCTCACTCTGCAGGTGGAACAATGTGCTTCTCTCATCACGGATCAGGGGTGTCCACGCGGGGGTTGGTGTGTGTGCATATGCGTGTGTGTGCACGTGTGTGTGCATATGCGTGTGTGTGCACGTGTGTGTGTGACATGTGTGGAACAAGTGTGCGTGTGTGTGCACGTGTGTGTGTGCACATGTGTGTGCATATGAGTTTGTGTGCACGTGTGTGTGCATATGCGTGTGTGTGCACGTGTGTGTGTGCACATGTGTGTGCATATGAGTTTGTGTGCACGTGTGTGTGCATATGCGTGTGTGTGTGCACGTGTGTGTGCATATGCGTGTGTGTGTGTGCAGCCTCCGGGCGCGTCTCCTCCATCTCTCCTTCATTCCTCCGGAGTTCGGAGCAGCAGCGCTGCTCGGGGGCCCAGCAGTGCGGGGGAGGGGGCGGGGTCAGAGGGGGGAATGGGGTCCCGTCCGGGGGCAGGGGAGATTGGGGAGGGCAGAGTCGGGGGAGGATCTGAGGCTCTGCCAGAGGCCCTGACAGCCACACAGGGAGGAGATCACAGGAGAGCAGTTCTCCAGCAGACCCCCCCACGTTGCCCCCCCCCCTTCCCCGTCTGCCTCCTCCTCAGAAGACGAGTTTCTCCCTCACATCAGCTGCAAACAGTTCGAACGGAACCGTCTGATTGGTCCCTGCTTGTCACGTGACCTCTGACCTGCTGTGTCTCGTCGGGTCGGTTCTGGTGGTTGCAGACCAGAGAGACCCGGTCCAGTTTAAAGGTCCGAACCCACAGATCAGACACAAGGCCCAATCTGGCGTTCAACCCGTTCACTCAGAACCGGGTCTGAAAAGCAGAACCTGACCTGGTTCTGTTGTTGGTGTGTTCCAGTTTGTTCTGGTTCCAGTGGTCTGGTTCTGTTCTGGTTTCAGTGGTCTGGGTTCTGGTCTGGTTCCAGTGGTCTGGGTTCTGGTCTGGTTCCAGTGGTCTGGTTTCTGGTCTGGTTTCAGTGGTCTGGTTTCTGGTCTGGTTTCAGTGGTCTGGTTCTGTTCTGGTTCCAGTGGTCTGGGTTCTGGTCTGGTTTCAGTGGTCTGGGTTCTGATCTGGTTCCAGTGGTCTGGGTTCTGGTCTGGTTCCAGTGGTCTGGTTTCAGTGGTCTGGTTCTGTTCTGGTTCCAGTGGTCTGGGTTCTGGTCTGGTTTCAGTGGTCTGGGTTCTGATCTGGTTTCAGTGGTCTGGGTTCTGGTCTGGTTCCAGTGGTCTGGTTCTGTTCTGGTTCCAGTGGTCTGGGTTCTGGTCTGGTTTCAGTGGTCTGGGTTCTGGTCTGGTTTCAGTGGTCTGGGTTCTGATCTGGTTCCAGTGGTCTGGGTTCTGGTCTGGTTTCAGTAGTCTGGGTTCTGGTCTGGTTTCAGTGGTCTGGTTCTGTTCTGGTTTCAGTGGTCTGGGTTCTGGTCTGGTTTCAGTGGTCTGGTTCTGTTCTGGTTCCAGTGGTCTGGGTTCTGGTCTGGTTTCAGTGGTCTGGTTCTGTTCTGGTTCCAGTGGTCTGGGTTCTGGTCTGGTTCTGGTCTGGTTTCAGTGGTCTGGGTTCTGGTCTGGTTTCAGTGGTCTGGGTTCTAGTCTGGTTTCAGTGGTCTGGTTCTGTTCTGGTTCCAGTGGTCTGGGTTCTGATCTGGTTTCAGTGCTCTGGGTTCTGGTCTGGTTTCAGTGGTCTGGTTCTGTTCTGGTTCCAGTGGTCTGGGTTCTGATCTGGTTTCAGTGCTCTGGTTCTGGTCTGGTTTCAGTGCTCTGGTTCTGGTCTGGTTTCAGTGGTCTGGTTCTGTTCTGGTTCCAGTAGTCTGGGTTCTTGTCTGGTTTCAGTGGTCTGGTTCTGTTCTTGTTCCAGTGGTCTGGTTCTGTTCTGGTTCCAGTGGTCTGGGTTCTGGTCTGGTTTCAGTGGTCTGGTTCTGGTCTGGTTTCAGTGGTCTGGTTCTGTTCTGGTTCCAGTGGTCTGGGTTCTGGTCTGGTTTCAGTGGTCTGGTTCTGTTCTTGTTCCAGTGGTCTGGTTCTGTTCTGGTTCCAGTGGTCTGGGTTCTGTTCTGGTTTCAGTGGTCTGGGTTCTGGTCTGGTTTCAGTGGTCTGGTTCTGTTCTGGTTCCAGTGGTCTGGTTCTGTTCTGGTTTCAGTGGTCTGGGTTCTGGTCTGGTTTCAGTGGTCTGGTTCTGTTCTGGTTTCAGTGGTCTGGGTTCTGGTCTGGTTTCAGTGGTCTGGTTCTGTTCTGGTTCCAGTGGTCTGGGTTCTGGTCTGGTTCTGGTCTGGTTTCAGTGGTCTGGGTTCTGGTCTGGTTTCAGTGGTCTGGTTCTGTTCTGGTTCCAGTGGTCTGGGTTCTGATCTGGTTTCAGTGCTCTGGTTCTGGTCTGGTTTCAGTGGTCTGGTTCTGTTCTGGTTCCAGTGGTCTGGTTCTGTTCTGGTTCCAGTGGTCTGGTTCTGGTCTGGTTTCAGTGGTCTGGGTTCTGGTCTGGTTTCAGTGGTCTGGTTCTGTTCTGGTTCCAGTGGTCTGGTTCTGTTCTGGTTTCAGTGGTCTGGGTTCTGGTCTGGTTTCAGTGGTCTGGTTCTGTTCTGGTTCCAGTGGTCTGGGTTCTGTGTGGTGTAGACGGGTTTTCAGGTTCGGTCTCCAATCAGAACTTCTAAAACCAGAAACAGAACCGAGCCTGGACCAGATGTGTTGGACCTC
Organism: Atherinomorus stipes; assembly: GCA_023101725.1. NCBI lineage: Eukaryota > Metazoa > Chordata > Actinopteri > Atheriniformes > Atherinidae > Atherinomorus > Atherinomorus stipes. The sequence goes on from JALJCO010002803.1 coordinate 31,435, forward strand.
GTCAATGACAGTTTGACCCAAAGTTCAGCAGCTGGAAACCAGTGTAAACATCGTCCGTTGTCATGGTGACGGGACCAGCGGCCAATCAGAATTCCCTTGCATTTTTCTTCAAGGGAGCACAGATTGTGAAAAGAACTGGACCTCTAACCTTCACTCTAACTTTATTTACAGAGAACTTTGAACAGAAACACACGATTATGTTGTCACGTCCTGGATGTATAGTTCTTTAACTGTTTTTACCGGTTTTAACTGGTTTTACTGGTTTTAACTGGTGTCGGTGCTGAGTTTTAACTGAACTGGAGATGTTTTAACTGGTTTTAACCAGTTTTAACTGGTTTTAACTGGTGTCGGTGCTGAGTTTTATCTGGACTGGAGATGTTTTAACTGGTTTTAACCAGTTTTAACTGGTTTTAACTGGTGTCGGTGCTGAGTTTTAACTGAACTGGAGATGTTTTAACTGGTTTTAACCAGTTTTACTGGTTTTAACTGGTGTCGGTGCTGAGTTTTAACTGAACTGGAGATGTTTTAACTGGTTTTAACCAGTTTTAACTGGTTTTACTGGTGTTGGTGCTGAGTTTTATCTGGACTGGAGATGTTTTAACTGGTTTTAACCAGTTTTAACTGGTTTTAACTGGTGTCGGTGCTGAGTTTTATCTGGACTGGAGATGTTTTAACTGGTTTTAACTGGTGTCGGTGCTGGTTTTATCTGGACTAGAGATGTTTTAACTGGTTTTAGTTGGTGTCTTCGCTGGGTTTTTATTAGAACTGGAGTTTTTTAACTGGTTCTAACTGGCCATCTTTGTGCTTTTCAGTTGTTCCGCCTGAATACAGACTGCGTCATTTTGCGTTCTCCAACCTTCTCCGTGGAAAGATCGGTTCACCTGCATAAATGCAGAAATACTGAGTAAATCCAGGGTACAGATCTACGTGTGCAGAGACGGCGGTGGACTGGAGAGAGACCGACACGTAAATCTGATGCAGGAAACCAGATTATTGTGTCCACGTAAATGATGGCTGTGCTCTGTGATTGGCTGAGGTGATGGCTGTGCTCTGTGATTGGCTGAGGTGATAGCTGTGCTCTGTGATTGGCTAAGGTGATGGCTGTGCTCTGTGATTGGCTGAGGTGATAGCTGAGCTCTGTGATTGGCTAAGGTGATGGCTGTGCTCTGTGATTGGTAGGTGGTGGCTGTGTTGGTAAGGGTGGTGGCTTGTGTGGTGAGGGGGTGGCTGTGATGGCTAAGGTGATGGTGGCTGTGATGGCTGAGGTAGGCTGGCGGATGGCTGAGGGATGCTGTGCGTGATGGCTAAGGTGATAGCTGTGCTCTGTGATTGGCTGAGGTGATAGCTGTGCTCTGTGATTGGCTAAGGTGATAGCTGTGCTCTGTGATTGGCTGAGGTGATAGGGCTTGTGATTGGCTGGTGATGGTGTGCTTGTGAGGGGGGGGGGGGGGTGGGGGGGGGGGGGGGGGGGGGGGGGGGGGGGGGGGGGGGGGGGGGGGGGGGGGGGGGGGGGGGGTGGGGGGGGGGGTGGGGGGGGGGGGGGGGGGGCTAAGGGGGCTAGCTTGTGATTGGTGAGGTGATAGCTGTGCTCTGTGATTGGCTAAGGTGATGGCTGTGCTCTGTGATTGGCTGAGGTGATGGCTCTGCTCTGTGATTGGCTGAGGTGATGGCTGTGCTCTGTTCTTGGCTGTGTCCAGGTGAAATGCTTGCTGGGAGTTGTAGTTCTGATTGTGGAAGCGTCAGCTGTTAAAATCAGATGGATGTTGATGATGCTGATGCTATGGATCAGTCTGCAGCTTAGAACGGGGGGGGGTATGCTGCCTTCAGGAACAACTCTGACAAATGTGTGTTGATGGCAGAAACTTTTCACTGACTCTGAACACAGATTGTGGTGTTGTGTCCGTCTGGAAGGCGTTTGTGTGTGTTGGGGGCGTTTGTGTGTGTGTGGGGCGTTTGTGTGTGCGTGGGGCGTTTGTGTGTGGGGGGGATGTTTGTGTGGGCGCGCGGCGTTTGTGTGTGGTAGGTGGGGCGTTTGTGTGTGTGTGGGGCGTTTGTGTGTGTGTGGGGCGTTTGTGTGTGCGTGGGGCGTTTGTGTGTGTGTGGGGCGTTTGTGTGTGTGTGGGGCGTTTGTGTGTGTGTAGGCATGCACGGGGCGTTTGTGTGTGCGTGGGGCGTTTGTGTGTGCGTGGGGCGTTTGTGTGTGCGTTTGTGTGTGTTGGGGGCGTTTGTGTGTGCGTGGGGCGTTTGTGTGGGCTCGCGGCGTTTGTGTGTGCGTGGGGCGTTTGTGTGTGCGTGGGGCGTTTGTGTGTGCGTGGGGCGTTTGTGTGTGTGTAGGCATGCACGGGGCGTTTGTGTGTGCGTGGGGCGTTTGTGTGTGCGCGCGGCGTTTGTGTGTGTTGGGGGCGTTTGTGTGGTGGGGGGGGGGGGGGGGGGGGGGGGGGGGGGGGGGAGGGGGGGGGGGGGGGGGGGGGGGGGGGGGGGGGGGGGCGTTTGTGTGTGTTGGGGGCGTTTGTGTGTGTTGGGGGCGTTTGTGTGTGCGTAGGCATGCACTGGGCGTTTGTGTGTGTGTGGGGCCTTTGTGTGGGCGCGCGGCGTTTGTGTGTGCGTGGGGCGTTTGTGTGTGCGTGGGGCGTTTGTGTGTGCGTGGGGCGTTTGTGTGTGCGTGGGGCCTTTGTGTGGGCGCGCGGCGTTTGTGTGTGCGTGGGGCGTTTGTGTGTGCGTGGGGCCGTGGGGTGCGGGGTGGGTGTGTGGTGGGGCGTGTGTGTGGGCGTGGGGGTTGTGTGTGTGGGGCCTTGTGTGGGCGCGCGGCGTTTGTGTGTGCGTGGGGCGTTTGTGTGGGCGTGGGGCGTTTGTGTGTGCGTGGGGGTGGGGTGTGTGGGCGCGGGCGTTTGTGTGGGCGCGCGGCGTTTGTGTGTGCGTGGGGCGTTTGTGTGTGCGTGGGGCCTTGTGTGTGCGTGGGGCCTTTGTGTGGGCGCGCGGCGTTTGTGTGGGCGCGCGGCGGTCTGGGCTGGATTCATTATTTAGTGGGAGCTATTACTGGGATAAGAGGCTGCTCTCTCTTCCCTCTCAGGACCGTATCGATTGCTTTAATTGCCCCGAAGATTGTCAACTCCTAAGATAGATATTAAAGTGTCGACGAGGCTCTGCCAGGATGCTCGGCAAATGGAGGTAACGGCCCTGGGTGTGCACGTGTGTGTTTATGTGTGTGTGTGGGAGGGGGGGCAGGTTAGGGGGATGCAACATGTCCCACACCGTCTGTCAACCTGTGAGCGAGTCCTCGCTTCTCCCTTCTCTTTGACGTCCTCATCAACACCGCCGCTCAGACAGGAAGGCCCTGTTCCTTTCAAAATAAGAGCATGTGGCCTCCAGCTGAGGTCAGCCGAGGAAGGAAGTCTGATAAAAACTCTCAGGGCAGAAAAACCGTTTCATCCCAGAGTCGCCCCAGACCTTCCTGAGGTTCACATCTGAGATGACCTCAGAAATAAAACCTGCAAAGAACCTGGATCCAGTTTAATCCAGAATACCGGAAATGATGATGATGATGAAGACGATGATGATGATGATGATGGATATGATGATGATGATGATGATGATGAGATGATGATGATGATGATGATGAGATGATGATGATGATGATGATGATGATGGAGATGATGATGATGATGATGGATATGATGATGATGATGATGATGATGGAGATGATGATGATGATGATGGATATGATGATGATGATGATGGAGATGATGATGATGATGGATATGATGATGATGATGATGATGATGATGATGATGATGATGATAATGGTGATGATGATGATGATGATAATGATGATGATGATGATGATGATAATGGTGATGATGAAGATGATGATGATGATGGAGATGATGATGATGATGATGATGATGATGATGATGATGATGATGATGGTGATGATGATGATGATGATGGTGATGATAATGGTGATGATGAAGATGATGATGATGGTGATGATGATGATGATGATGGAGATGATGATGATGATGATTATGATGATGATGATGATGGATGATGATGATGGTGATGATGATGATGATGATGATGATGGTGATGATGATGATGATGATGATGGTGATGATGATGGTGATTATAATGATGATGATGATGATGATGATGGTTATGATGATGATGATGATGATGTTGATGATGATGATGATGATGATGGTGATGATAATGGGTGATTATAATGATGATGATGGTGATTATGATGATGATGGTTGTGATGATGATGATGATGGTGTGATGATGATGATGAGGTGGGACCATTCCAATACAATATCGATATTGGGCTCCAATATCAACCTGATTCATGGACCAGATATCATTCCAGGCTTCCGGGTTCCACGTTTTAGGTTTAAGGGTTCCAGTTTTGTGTGTTCCAGGTTCTGGGGTTCAGGGTTCAATGTTTCAGGGTTCCAGGTTGTAGGCTTCCACGTTTAAGGGTTCCAAGCTTAAAAGTTCCAGGTTTCAGGCTTCCACGTTTAAGGGTTCCAGGTTTTCAGGTTCTGGGGTTCAGGGTTCCATATTTCAGGGTTCCAGGTTGTAGGCTTCCACGTTTAAGGGTTCCAGTTTTGTGTGTTCGAGGTTTCCAGGTTCTGGGGTTCAGAGTTCAATGTTTCAGGGTTCCAGGTTGTAGGCTTCCACGTTTAAGGGTTCCAAGCTTAAAAGTTACAGGTTTCAGGCTTCCACGTTTAAGGGTTCCAAGCTTAAAAATTCCAGGTTTCAGGCTTCCACGTTTAAGGGTTCCAGGTTTTCAGGTTCTGGGGTTCAGGGTTCCATATTTCAGGGTTCCAGGTTGTAGGCTTCCACGTTTAAGGGTTCCAGTTTTGTGTGTTCGAGGTTTCCAGGTTCTGGGGTTCAGAGTTCAATGTTTCAGGGTTCCAGGTTGTAGGCTTCCACGTTTAAGGGTTCCAAGCTTAAAAGTTACAGGTTTCAGGCTTCCACGTTTAAGGGTTCCAGGTTTTCAGGTTCTGGGGTTCAGGGTTCCATATTTCAGGGTTCCAGGTTTCAGGCTTCCACGTTTAAGGGTTCCAGGTTTTCAGGTTTAAGGTTTCCAGGTTCCAGGTTCCAGGTTTCAGAGTAAAACATTGTTCAGCTGAGAAGGGAAGAGAAAACAGGACAGCAGACTCTTCTAAAGAGTTCCAGGTGATCTTCCAGCAGGTGGAGACTGCAGTCCAGAGAAAAGGTGCTTAAGTCCATCATTCTGGACCATCAGTCTCTATCTGACCAGGATCCTTCTGGACCATCAGTCTCTATCTGACCAGGATCCTTCTGGACCATCAGTCTCTATCTGACCAGGATCCTTCTGGACCATCAGTCTCTATCTGACCAGGATCCTTCTGGACCATCAGTCTCTATCTGACAAGGATCCTTCTGGACCGTCAGTCTCTATCTGACCAGGATCCTTCTGGACCATCAGTCTCTGTCTGACCAAAATCCTTCTGGACCATCGGTCTCTATCTGACCAGGATCTTTCTGGACCATCAGTCTCTATCTGTCCAGGATCCTTCTGGACCGTCGGCTCTCTATCTGTCCAGGATTCTTCTGGACCATCAGTCTCTATCTGTCCAGGATCCTTCTGGACCGTCGGCCTCTATCTGTCCAGGATCTTTCTGGAACATCAGTGTCTATCTGACCAGGATCCTTCTGGACCATCAGTCTCTATCTGTCCAGGATCTTTCTGGAACATCAGTGTCTATCTGACCAGGATCTTTCTGGACCATCAGTCTCTATCTGTCCAGGATCTTTCTGGACCATCAGTCTCTATCTGTCCAGGATCTTTCTGGAACATCAGTGTCTATCTGACCAGGATCCTTCTGGACCATCAGTCTCTATCTGTCCAGGATCTTTCTGGAACATCAGTGTCTATCTGACCAGGATCCTTCTGGACCATCGGTCTCTATCTGACCAGGATCCTTCTGGACCATCAGTCTCTATCTGACCAGGATCCTTCTGGACCATCGGTCTCTATCTGACCAGGATCCTTCTGGAACATTGTTGGAACCCCATTATGAATCTGATGGGGTTTTTTTAAGTCTTAACAGAGCAGGTTGTACCAGGAAGCTCCCTGATCCAGATCCTGATGTTCCTGCTGAACCCCGGCTCTGCCAGGATGAACCTGCTTATAGACACCCTGCAGAGCGCCTGATTACAGACCTGCTTGGTTCTGGCGCGGCTGAGTCGGGCCGGTGCCAGCTGGGATTCCCCCCTGTTTAATCCGCTGAGGCAGCTCATGGTCTCGGGACCGGGACCAGAGATTAACCTGCTCCAGTCCTGTTCCAACCTCAGGTGTCAGCGCCCGGTCAGCGCAAATCCTTCCAGTTCATCAAGATGACCCAAGGACCAGACCTGGACCAAGGAGGTCCTTCTAGTGGTGGACCGGCTTTACCAACAGAGTCCATTTGAGATGAAGCAGTTTTGTGGTCTGGATGGCGGGAAAAAAGAGAGGAAAATAAAAGAGTTAATCCTCCTCTTCCTCCTCCAGCCGTTGGAACCAGCCTCTGAGCATTTACCAGCTGTGGACGGAGACAGTTTATTCCTGACTTATCTGGCCTTCCCCACAATCACATCCTGGATCCTGGTTTGGCGTACCTCAGGGCTCTGTTCTAGGACCCCCCTGTTCCTGGTTCGGTGTACGTCAGGGCTCTGTCCTGGGACCCCTTATTCCTGGTTTGGTTTACTTCAGGGTTCTGTCCTGGGACCCCCTGTTCCTGGTTTGGCAAACCTCAGTGCTCTGCACTGGGAACCCCTGTTCCTGGTTTGGTGTACCTCAGGGCTCTGTCCTGGGACCCCCTGTTCCTGGTTTGGCAAACCTCAGTGCTCTGCACTGGGAACCCCTGTTCCTGGTTTGGTGTACCTCAGGGCTCTGTCCTGGGACCCCTTATTCCTGGTTTGGTTTACTTCAGGGCTCTGTCCTGGGACCCCCTGTTCCTGGTTTGGTTTACTTCAGGGCTCTGTCCTGGGACCCCCTGTTCCTGGTTTGGTTTACCTCAGGGCTCTGTCCTGGGACCCCTTATTCCTGGTTTGGTTTACTTCAGGGCTCTGTCCTGGGACCCCCTGTTCCTGGTTTGGTTTACCTCAGGGCTCTGTCCTGGGACCCCCTGTTCCTGGTTTGGTTTACTTCAGGGCTCTGTCCTGGGACCCCTTGTTCCTGGTTTGGTTTACCTCAGGGTTCTGTCCTGGGACCCCCTGTCCCTGGTTTAGTGTACCTCAGGGCTCTGTCCTGGGACCCCCTGTTCCTGGTTTGGTTTACCTCAGGGCTCTGTCCTGGCCTGGGACCCCCTGTTCCTGGTTTGGTTTACTTCAGGGCTCTGTCCTGGCCTGGGACCCCCCTGTTCCTGGTTTGGTTTACTTCAGGGTTCTGTCCTGGGACCCCCTGTTCCTGGTTTGGTTTACTTCAGGGTTCTGTCCTGGGACCCCCTGTTCCTGGTTTGGTTTACTTCAGGGTTCTGTCCTGGGACCCCTTATTCCTGGTTTGGTTTACTTCAGGGCTCTGTCCTGGGACCCCCTGTTCCTGGTTTGGTTTACCTCAGGGCTCTGTCCTGGGACCCCTTATTCCTGGTTTGGTTTACCACAGGGTTCTGTCCTGGGACCCCTTATTCCTGGTTTGGTTTACCTCAGGGTTCTGTCCTGGGACCCCCTGTCCCTGGTTTAGTGTACCTCAGGGCTCTGTCCTGGGACCCCTTGTTCCTGGTTTGGTTTACCTCAGGGCTCTGTCCTGGCCTGGGACCCCCCTGTTCCTGGTTTGGTTTACCTCAGGGCTCTGTCCTGGGACCCCTTATTCCTGGTTTGGTTTACTTCAGGGATCTGTCCTGGGACCCCCTGTTCCTGGTTTGGCAAACCTCAGTGCTCTGCACTGGGAACCCCTGTTCCTGGTTTGGTGTACCTCAGGGCTCTGTCCTGGGACCCCCTGTTCCTGGTTTGGCAAACCTCAGTGCTCTGCACTGGGAACCCCTGTTCCTGGTTTGGTGTACCTCAGGGCTCTGTCCTGGGACCCCTGTTCTTGGTTTGGCAAACCTCAGTGCTCTGCACTGGGAACCCCTGTTCCTGGTTTGGTGTACCTCAGGGCTCTGTCCTGGGACCCCTTATTCCTGGTTTGGTTTACTTCAGGGCTCTGTCCTGGGACCCCCTGTTCCTGGTTTGGTTTACTTCAGGGCTCTGTCCTGGGACCCCCTGTTTCTGGTTTGGTTTACCTCAGGGCTCTGTCCTGGGACCCCCCTGTTCCTGACATATGTCCTTCCTCTCGGTCACATAATCCAAACATCCCACGATGTCTCTCATCATTTCTATGCAGACATCCTGCAGTTATAATTCTGATTCACGGCGTCTGACATTCAGAAACTCGAGCCTTTAACTGGAAGCCTGTCTGAGGCGAAGCGGTGGTTAAACTGCTGGACTCCTGACCAGAACCAACTGGAGGATCCACATCACACCTGTCATAAATCTCTCCACGAGCTCCCGGTTGTGTGTCACGCTCAGTGTAAAGTCCTGGTCTTACTTTTGGTGCTCTTCCTGTACACGGCCATGCTCCGACCCCCATCCCACCTAATCAAGCCCCGCACCTTGACTCAGAGTCTGAGGTGGTCTGGACAGAACCTGTTAATGGTTCCACAAACCTGCCTTAAGGGGGCACCGGTTTTTACCCCTGATTAAGGAAAAACTCCCTCTGGACTCATAGAGGTGTTTAAAAAGCTCCTTAAAACCTGTTTAGACCAGCATCCTAATCCTACCTGATCCGATATCACTTATAGTGTAATTCTGTTTAGTTATTCTGTTCTACGTGTTCTTATGTTCTACGTGTTCTTATGTTCTACGTGTTCTTATGTTCTACATGTTCTTATGTTCTACGTGTTCTTATGTTCTACGTGTTCTTATGTTCTACGTGTTCTTATGTTCTACATGTTCTTATGTTCTACGTGTTCTTATGTTCTACATGTTCTTATGTTCTACGTGTTCTTATGTTCTACGTGTTCTTTTGTTCTACGTGTTCTTATGTTCTACGTGTTCTTATGTTCTACATGTTCTTATGTTCTACGTGTTCTTATGTTCTACGTGTTCTTATGTTCTACATGTTCATATGTTCTACGTGTTCTTATGTTCTACATGTTCTTGTGTTTTTATGCTCTCATGCTTTAGTATATTTACAGTAAACCAGAAATCCAGTCTGGTCTAAAACTATTGACGGATCCTTCCAGTCAATAACTGTCCACCTACGAGCCTGGGTGTGACATCACATCCTGTCTGCGGTCAGGTGAGGACAGCGGCGGAGCTCCAGGTCTTAATCCCGGCATGGAGCTCCACCAATCCTCTTTCAGCATCAATCTGCCACCTGGTCTGACGCGACCTCACCACGACCTCGGGAGGCCAGGTGTTCCTCTGCCACCGTCTCTGAGCCGATGATTCCCTCACGTCTTAACCGCGGTTCTGGTCTGTCCTCAGATGACCCGGGTCAGAGGTCAGACGTTCAGCTGTGGCAATGACCCCATCAGCCTGTATGATGACATCATCACATTTTCCTCACATTCAATAAAGAAGCTTTAAAAGCGGCAACATCTCAACTGCTCAGAAATCAAATTTATAAACATAAGAAATTATTAGAAATAAGTTTATAAACAAAAGAAGTGATGGAAAATAAAGTTTATAAACAGAAAAAAATGATAAGAAATAACATTTATAAATGGATTAAATGATCAAAAATAAAGTTTATAAATGGAAAAAAAGATTAGAGATAAAGATTATAAACAGAATGAATTATGGAAAATAAAGTTTATAAATAAAAGACATAAAAATAGAGTTTATAAATTGTTTAAATGATGGGAAATAAAGTTTATAAACATAAGAAATGAATAGAGATAAAGTTTATAAATGCAATAAATTATTAAAAAATAAAGTTTATAAATTAAAGAAATGATCAGAAATAGTTTATAAATGGAATAAATGATGTAAAGTTTATAAACAGAAGAAATTATTTAAGAATAAGGTTGTAAAGTGAGGAAATGATTAGATCTCAGGACTATTTAATCAGTTTCAGGGATGATTATAAATCTGTAGGACTCCGGTTTGCCGGGAAAGTCCTGATCCCAGAGTGATGCGAGCGTGTTGTGTTCAGGACCGTCGCACTTCCCGTGTCCTCTCTCTGCACTCCCATTAAATCTGGTCTTCTCTCAGCTGTCCAAAACATTTCTGAATGACCTTGCAGTGTCGTGTCCCCCCCCCCCCCCCCCCCCCCCCCCCCCCACACACACACACACACACACAGGTGCTTGTAAGTGCTCGGGATAATTTATATATAAAATGTGTGACCGGGGGAGGGGTTGAAAAATGGCCGTTTCCATCTTTGGGTGGCGAGGGGGGGGGGGGTCCATTACTAAAATGGGCTGAGTCACCACGCTGCAGGAATCTTAATGAGACACCCCCCCCCCCCCCCCTCCAGATCCAGCCCCTTATCTCATGATGCAGCACATTATTCCTCCCACCTCTCCAACGGCTGCACGTCCTGGTCCAGACCGGACCGGACCGGACCGGACCGGACCGCCCCCCTCCTCCTCCTCCTCATGCTCTTCCTCTGCTTCTTCCTCCTCTTCTGACATCATCTTCATCAGAGGACTCATCTGTGGGGGTCAGACTAGTCTTCTGAACCTGGACCAGAACCTGTAGTGGTCCAACCAGCCGTGCCCCCCCATCCGATGCTGGCGTCCAGCATCTGAGCAGCGGGTCAGCTTCCTGCTGTTTGGTTCGGTTTGGTTCTGATTAGTTCTTATTGGTTCTGTTGGTTCCATTTGGTTCTGTTTGATTCGGTTTGGTTCTGTTTGGTTCTGTTTGGTTCTGATTGGTTCTGTTCGGTTCTTCTTGTTTCTGTTTGGTTCCATTTGGTTCTGTTTGGTTCTGTTCGGTTCTGTTTGGTTCTGTTCGGTTCTGTTTGGTTCCATTTAGTTCTCTTTAGTTCTGTTTGAATCTGTTTGGTTCCGATCAGTTCTGTTTAGTTCTGTTCGGTTCTTCTTGTTTCTGTTTAGTTCCATTTGGTTCTGTTTGATTCTGTTTGATTCCGTTTGGTTCTGTTTGGTTCTGTTTGGTTCTGTTCGGTTCTTCTTGTTTCTGTTTGGTTCCATTTGGTTCTGTTTGATTCGGTTTGGTTCTGTTTGATTCCGTTTGGTTCTGTTTGATTCCGTTTGGTTCTGTTCGGTTCTTCTTGTTTCTGTTTGGTTCCATTTGGTTCTGTTTGATTCGGTTTGGTTCTGTTTGGTTCTGTTCGATTCCGTTTGGTTCTGTTCGGTTCTTCTTGTTTCTGTTTGGTTCCATTTGGTTCTCTTTGGTCCTGGTCTGAGTTCTTCCCGTCTCCCCAACGTTTCTGGGGTTCTGGAGGACTTTCCGGACCTGCAACTGATGAGTCCAGATGAAACCTGTTCAGTGTTCTGGTGAATTCTTCCATATTTCCTTTTGGGTTGTCATGGTGATGAACAGTCCAGTTAGTAGGTGGGTCTCCAGGCTCTGGTTCAGTTCTTTCCTGGTTTGGATGATCAGTCCTGGTCCTGATCCATCCAGCTGATGTTTGTTATTATTTGGTTCTCCAGATCACGTCTCTGGATCAGGTCCCTGGATCAGGTCCCTGGATCAGGTCTCTGGTCAGGTCTCTGGATCAGTTTCTTGGTCAGGTCTCTGGATCAGTTCTCTGGATCAGTTTCTTGGTCAGGTCTCTGGATCAGTTCTCTGGATCAGTTTCTTGGTCAGGTCTCTGGATCAGTTCTCTGGATCAGTTTCTTGGTCAGGTCTCTGGATCAGTTCTGTGGATCAGTTCTCTGGATCAGTTTCTTGGTCAGGTCTCTGGATCAGTTCTCTGGATCAGTTTCTTGGTCAGGTCTCTGGATCAGTTTCTTGGTCAGGTCTCTGGATCAGTTCTCTGGATCAGTTCTCTGGATCAGTTTCTTGGTCAGGTCTCTGGATCAGTTCTCTGGATCAGTTTCTTGGTCAGGTCTCTGGATCAGTTTCTTGGTCAGGTCTCTGGATCAGTTCTCTGGATCAGTTCTCTGGATCAGTTTCTTGGTCAGGTCTCTGGATCAGTTCTCTGGATCAGTTTCTTGGTCAGGTCTCTGGATCAGTTTCTTGGTCAGGTCTCTGGATCAGTTCTCTGGATCAGTTCTCTGGATCAGTTTCTTGGTCAGGTCTCTGGATCAGGTCTCTGGATCAGGAAAAGTCTCGTTTTAGTTTCGTTTGTGAATAAAGCTGCCAGATACTTCCTGGAGTCTTACTGAGCATGTGCAGAGTCAGTAAGCTCACCTGTTCATGAGTGCAGACTGTTCTCACCTGGAACTGAACCAACACACACTCATGCGCACACACGTGCACACGCACACACATCCAGGCTGAGCTGTCAGGAAGCAGCTTTAAGTCAGTAATGAGCCTGATGCTGGAGGATCAGCAGGTCGCCACCCCCCCACACACAGTCTGTTACACACACCACACACACACACACACACCACACACACACACACACACACACACACACACACACACACACACACACACACACACACACACACACACACACACACACACACACACACACACACACACACACACATACACACACACACATACACACGAGCTCCTGTTTGACTTTTACTAACTCAGTCTGGATCTGGTCATGTGGTCTTTATTATTATTAGTTTATTTATTTTTATGATTTCAAATAAACAGTAAACAAACATTGACAGATGTTGTTGGTTTCTAGTCTCTGGTTTCCACGGTGACGGATGTTGTTGGGTTCCAGTCTCTGGTTTCCACGGTGACAGATGTTGTTGGGTTCCAGTCTCTGGTTTCCATGGTGACAGATGTTGTTGGGTTCCAGTCTCTGGTTTCCATGGTGACAGATGTTGTTGGGTTCCAGTCTCTGGTTTCCATGGTGACAGATGTTGTTGGGTTCCGGTCTCTGGTTTCCATGGTGACAGATGTTGTTGGGTTCCAGTCTTTGGTTTCCATGGTGACAGATGTTGTTGGGTTCCAGTCTCTGGTTTCCACGGTGACAGATGTTGTTGGGTTCCGGCCTCTGGTTTCCATGGTGACAGATGTTGTTGGGTTCCAGTCTCTGGTTTCCACGGTGACAGATGTTGTTGGGTTCCAGTCTCTGGTTTCCATGGTGACAGATATTTGGCTCCAGCATCTGGTTTCCACGGTGACAGATGTTGTTGGGTTCCAGTCTCTGGTTTCCATGGTGACAGATATTTGGCTCCAGCATCTGGTTTCCACGGTGACAGATGTTGGGTTCCAGTCTCTGGTTTCCACGGTGATTGGGGTACTGAGTTGTGTTCGTGGTACCGAGTCGTGTTCGCGGTACCGAGTCGTGTTCGTGGTGCCGAGTCGTGTTCGTGGTGCCGAGTCGTGTTCGTGGTACCGAGTCGTGTTCGTGGTACTGAGTCGTGTTAGTGGTACCGAGTCGTGTTCGCGGTGCCGAGTCGTGTTCGTGGTACCGAGTCGTGTTCGTGGTACCGGGTCGTGTTCGTGGTACCGAGTCGTGTTCGTGGTGCCGAGTCGTGTTCGTGGTACCGAGTCGTGTTCGTGGTACCGGGTCGTGTTCGTGGTACCGAGTCGTGTTCGTGGTACCGAGTCGTGTTCGTGGTACCGAGTCGTGTTCGTGGTACCGGGTCGTGTTCGTGGTACCGGGTCGTGTTCGTGGTACCGAGTCGTGTTAGTGGTACCGAGTCGTGTTCGTGGTACCGAGTCGTGTTCGTGGTACCGAGTCGTGTTCGTGGTACCGAGTCGTGTTAGTGGTACTGAGTCGTGTTCGTGGTACCGAGTCGTGTTCGTGGTACCGAGTCGTGTTCGTGGTACCGGGTCGTGTTCGTGGTACCGGGTCGTGTTCGTGGTACCGAGTCGTGTTAGTGGTACCGAGTCGTGTTCGTGGTACCGAGTCGTGTTCGTGGTACCGAGTCGTGTTCGTGGTACTGAGTCGTGTTCGTGGTACCGAGTCGTGTTCGTGGTACCGAGTCGTGTTAGTGGTACCGAGTCGTGTTCGTGGTACCGAGTCGTGTTCGTGGTACCGAGTCGTGTTAGTGGTACCGGGTCGTGTTCGTGGTACAGGGTCGTGTTCGTGGTACCGAGTCGTGTTCGTGGTACCGAGTCGTGTTAGTGGTACCGGGTCGTGTTCGTGGTACAGGGTCGTGTTCGTGGTACCGAGTCGTGTTCGTGGTACCGGGTCGTCTTAGTGGTACCGAGTCGGGCCTAATGAGCTCACGTGCGCGTGCAGCAGAATTAACGAGCGCTGCTTCAGAGATCAGCGGCTCAGCCAATTTACTTCATGGCGACTGACTTAACGAGCTTAACGAGCTCCGACCCGATCAGGTTGCTGAGGTCATCTCACCTGACCGGACCCGACTCCTCCACCACGTCAGCCATGATGTCATCACCGTGCACGTGCGCAGGGTTGGATGTGCACAGCAGGAAACCTTCGTCTTCCTCCTTTCACTTCCTCCTCCATCAGGATTGGAGGAAGCGTTGGGACGAGCCCGGTGCATTGTGGGACAGCGCCGTGTTTGTGTGTGGGTGTGTGTGTGGGGGGGGGGGCAAAGACATTACCATTGATTTTCTTCTTCTCTGGAAATGGGATTGGAGCTGCCCCTCCTCTTCCTCATGGTCTTCCTCACCCTAATCCATTTTTCTGCAACTTTATTTAGGAGAGTGGAGCCTCGTCTTCATCAGCTGTGGATTTAAAGCTGGAGGAAGAGGAGGGAGGGCTGCTCTTCATCAGTGGGAGCTGCCCTCCTCTTCCTCTATGTATCCTTATTCCTTCCCCACTGACCCCCGCTGACCCCCGCTGACCTCTGACCTCTGACCTCCATGCTGCGTTCCGTGTGAAAGTTGTGAAGATATCGCTCAGCTTCCTCCTCCCCCTTTTCCTCCTCACCTTCCTCCTCCTCCTTTTCCTCCATCCTCCTGCTGCTGCACCACTTCCTGGTTTCCCTCATGTTGTGACATCATTTCCTCATTTTCATGTTCTCTGCACATGCTCAGAAGGGAAAAACCTGAAAGAATCAGACCTGAGGCCCAGGAGGAAATCTGGCTATGATGAAGATGATGGTGATGATACTGATGATGATGATGATGATGATGGAGATGATGATGATGATGATGGTGATAGTGATGATGACGATGATGATGATGATGATGATGGTGATGATGATGATGATGATGGCGATGGAGATAATGATGGTGAAGAAGATGATGATGATGCTGTTGTCGATGATGAGGGTGATGAAGAGGATTATGATGTTGATGGTGATGAAGATCATGATGATGGTGAAGAAGAAGAAGATGATAATGATGATGATGATGGTGATGATGATAATGAAAATAGTGATGGTGATTATGATGACGATGATGATGATGATGTTGATGATGATGAAGATCATGATGATGGTGATGAAGATCATGATGATGGTGAAGAAGAAGATGATGATGATGATGATGGTGATGATAATGAAAACAGTGATGGTGATTACGATGACGATGATGGTGGAGATGACGATGATGATGATGATGTTGATGATGATGAAGATCATGATGATGGTGATGAAGATCATGATGATGGTGATGAAGATCATGATGATGGTGATGAAGATCATGATGATGGTGATGAAGATCATGATGATGGTGAAGAAGAAGATGATGATGATGATGATGGTGATGATAATGAAAACAGTGATGGTGATTACGATGACGATGATGGTGGAGATGACGATGATGATGATGATGTTGATGATGAAGATGATGATGAAGGGTAATCCGTCAGCGCTGGAAGACGAGGAGACAAAAGCAGAATTATAGGCGGAACGTTCCTGCAGCTCGCAGCTCTATTAATAGTAAAGAGGACGTTCTGCTTCCAGAGAGGATTACCGTCCCCGTTTGATGTGGTTCCACGCCACTCAGCCAGGAGATTGCTGTTTGTTTGGGGGGTTTTGGAGGAGGGGGGGGGTTAAGAAGATGACGCTGCCTCGTGAAGAAGGCCCGTCTGACCCGAGGCTGTGAGGATGTGGTCTATCAGAGAAAACCTGGAGAAGCTGATCCGGCAGGTTAAACCTCCTCCAGGTCTCCCACCACCATCATCATCACCATCATCATCCTCCAGCATTTCTATCCGTCCAGCAGGTTTACAATCCAGAACTACATGTGTTTATTCAGAGACGACCTGGTAAACCCGCAATAATCCATGATAACAACATTATTAACACCATCATCACTGTGTTGCTATGAGACCTCCATTTACACCTGGACATAATGATGAAGACACGTCTGTCCAACTTTCCACCAATCAGAGAGCTAAGATTGACAGTAACGTCCAATCAGGAGCAGCCAAAGATTAACAAATGAGTGATGACTGGGATTAAAGGTTCTGGATGCTGAGAGGCATGTTGGTGGAGGCGTGTTGGTGGTGGCGTGTTGTTGGTGGCGTGCTGGTGGCGGTGTGTTGGTGGCGGTGTGTTGGTTGAGGCGTGTTGGTGGCGGCTTGTTTGTGGCGTGTTGGTGGCGTGTTGGTGGCGTGTTGGTGGAGGCGTGTTGTTGTTGGTGGAGGCGTGTTGGTGGCGGCTTGTTTGTGGCGTGTTGGTGGCGTGTTGGTTGCGTGCTGGTGGCGTGTTGGTGGAGGCGTGTTGTTGTTGGTGGAGGCGTGTTGGTGGAGGCGTGTTGGTGGAGGCGTGTTGGTGGCGGCTTGTTTGTGGCGTGTTGGTGGCGTGTTGGTGGCGTGCTGGTGGTGGTGTGTTTGTGGTGGCATGTTGGTGGCATGTTGGTGGCGTGTTGGTGGATGCGTTTTGGTGGTGTGTTTGTGGTGGCATGTTGGTGGCGTGTTGGTGGCATGTTGGTGGCGTGTTGGTGGATGCGTGTTGGTGGTGTGTTGGTGGCGGCGTGCTGGTGGATGCGTGTTAATGGCGTGTTGGTTGCAGCGTGTTGATGGCGTGCTGGTGGCGGCGTGTTGGTGGCGGCGTGCTGGTGGATGCGTGTTGATGGCGTGTTGGTTGCAGCGTGTTGGTGGCATGTTGGTGGCGGCGTGCTGGTGGATGCGTGTTGATGGCGTGTTGGTGGCGGCGTGTTGGTGGCGGCGTGTTGGTGGCGGCGTGCTGGTGGATACGTGTTGATGGCGGCGTGCTGGTGGATGCGTATTGATGGTGTGTTGGTGGCGGTGTGTTGGTGGCGGCGTGCTGGTGGATGCGTGTTTATGGCGTGCTGGTGGCGGCGTGCTGGTGGATGTGTGTTGGTGGCGGCGTGCTGGTGGATGCGTGTTTATGGCGTGCTGGTGGCGGCGTGCTGGTGGATGTGTGTTGATGGCGGCGTGCTGGTGGATGCGTGTTGATGGCGTGTTGGTGGCAGCGTGTTGGTGGCGGCGTGCTGGTGGATGCGTGTTGATGG
This sequence comes from Atherinomorus stipes, assembly GCA_023101725.1. Taxonomy (NCBI): domain Eukaryota; kingdom Metazoa; phylum Chordata; class Actinopteri; order Atheriniformes; family Atherinidae; genus Atherinomorus; species Atherinomorus stipes. Next base: position 48,862 of record JALJCO010002803.1, read on the forward strand.
CGTGTTGGTGGCGGCGTGCTGGTGGATGCGTGTTGATGGCGTGTTGGTGGCGGCGTGTTGGTGGCGGCGTGCTGGTGGATGCGTGTTGATGGCGTGTTGGTGGCGGCGTGTTGGTGGCGGCGTGCTGGTGGATGCGTGTTGATGCCGTGTTGGTGGCGGCGTGTTGGTGGCGGCGTGCTGGTGGATGCGTGTTGATGGCGTGTTGGTGGCGGCGTGTTGGTGGCAGCGTGCTGGTGGATGCGTGTTGATGCCGTGTTGGTGGCGGCGTGCTGGTGGATGCGTGTTGATGGGGTGTTGGTGGCGGCGTGTTGGTGGCGGCGTGCTGGTGGATGCGTGTTGATGGCATGTTGGTGGCGGCGTGCTGGTGGATGCGTATTGATGGCGTGTTGGTGGTGGCGTGTTGGTGGCGGCGTGCTGGTGGATGCGTGTTGATGGGGTGTTGGTGGCGGCGTGTTGGTGGCGGCGTGCTGGTGGATGCGTGTTGATGGGGTGTTGGTGGCTGCGTGTTGGTGGCGGCGTGCTGGTGGATGCGTGTTGATGAGGTGTTGGTGGCTGCGTGTTGGTGGCGGCGTGCTGGTGGATGCGTGTTGATGGGGTGTTGGTGGCTGCGTGTTGGTGGCGGCGTGCTGGTGGATGCGTGTTGATGGCGTGCTGGTGGCGGCGTGTTGGTGGATGCGCGTTTGGTGGCGGCGTGCTGGTGGCGTGCTGGTGGCGTGTTGGCGGCGTGCTGGTGGCGTGCTGGTGGCTGCATGTTAGCAAAGAAAGTTGACGGCACTGTCTTTTATCTGATTGTCATTTTCAACCACCAGCTTATGAAGAGGAGCTGATTTTGACTCTTCATCATCATGGGTTTTTTGTGGTTCTAGCTCGGTCTCGTTCTGTGGTTCTAGCTTGACAGGAAGACAGGATGGTGGGACGTCAACACGTGTTTGTAAACAACAGAAACGTCAGAACTTTTTAGGACCAGAACCCATCTCAGAAATTTCAGGAACATCTGGAGCAACTTTAGTTTTTGCTGTTGGACTCTTGAGTATTTGGAGACCTGATGCCGTCACCACGGCAACGCTGAGACTGGGATCAGGCTCCTCCCACATCCAGGCCCGGTGTGTGTGTGTTCCTGTAGTGCTACATTTTGGGGACCGTTTTGTGTGTTTAATCAACAAAGTGAGGACATTTTGGCCGATCCTCACTAAAAAACCTCAGATTTGGTTTTAGAGTTTTGGTTAGAATCAGGTTCAGGTTTGGGTTATGGGATGCATTATGTCAGTGAATGTCCTCAGTGAGATAGAAGTACAAGGATGTGTGTGTGTGTGTTGTCTTTCTGCTGCAATCTGGGGAATCCACGGACACACGTGCACGTACATGCACACTCACACACTGTGATTAATGGCAGCAGATTATAGAGAATCACTACTGCAGCTGTGCACGTGAGTGTGCACGTGCATGTGTGTGTTATCTGAGCCAGACATCCATACTCACTCGACCACAGAGAGAGAGAGATTCAAAGAGAGAGAGAGATTCAGAGAGAGAGAGAGAGAGAGAGAGTCAAAAAGAGAGAGAGATTCAGAGAGAAAGAGAGAGAGAGATTCAAAGAGAGAGAGATTCAGAGAGAGAAGAGAGAGAGTCAAAAAGAGAGAGAGGGGGATTCAGAGAGAGAGAGAAATTGAGAGAGAGAGATGGAAACGATGACAAAGTTTCCAAAACTCTGAAACTGTCGTCTGGTTCATTCATTCACTCGTTTGAATCACTCGTTCATTCTCTGGTCGTCTTCCTGTCGTCTGCAGAAACTGATGAAGTTGTGATCTGTTAGAGACGTGATCTGATTGGTCATCAGACCTGGACTCCGTCTCAATATTCAATGGCTCTGAGGGATCAATAATTTATCAGTATTGATCAGCATGCAGACGCGGAAGAAGACAGGGAAGAGGAAGGAGAGGAGAGAGAAAACAAAGGAAGTAAATAAAGAGATGAAGGATGGAGGAGAGAAGGAAGGCAGAGAGATGTCTACAGGTGTGTGTGTGTGTGTGTGTGTGCGTGTGATCCATCAGTGTGGTGTAATTATGGTAAGTGAGTCAGAGCTGCGATCAATACTGCGATTCATCAATCTGACCCCGCCCACCACTGATCATGCACACGCACACACACACACACACACACATGCTTTTTGTGCACGTGAGGCCTGCGGGTGTAAAAACATTTAAGACGGTCAAATTATTTACGACCTGCTCTTTATCAACATTTTATTTTTGTTTTTCTTTATATGTTAATTAGTTGCTTATGTTTATGTGTTTTCATGAATCAGATATTGTTCAAAAACTTTCATCTTTATTTTACCAGAAAGTGAAACGTGAGTCCAAACCCTGAACTTATAGATGGATGTTGTGCTGTCAAACAGGTTCTGGTTCTGGTTCCAGGTCTGGTGGCATGCAGGTGGAGGCGTGTTGGTGGTTGTATGTTGATGGTGGCGTGTTTATGGTTTCATGTTGATGGTGGCGTGTTGGTGGTTGTATGTTGATGGTGGCGTGTTTATGGTTTTGTGTTGATGGTGGCGTGTTGGTGGTTGTATGTTGATGGTGGCGTGTTTATGGTTTTGTGTTGATGGTGGCGTGTTTATGGTTTTGTGTTGATGGTGGCGTGTTGGTGGTTGTATGTTGATGGTGGCGTGTTTATGGTTTCATGTTGATGGTGGCGTGTTGGTGGTTGTATGTTGATGGTGGCGTGTTTATGGTTTTGTGTTGATGGTGGCGTGTTTATGGTTTTGTGTTGGTGGTTGTATGTTGATGGTGGCGTGTTTATGGTTTCGTGTTGATGGTGGCGTGTTGGTGGTTGTATGTTGATGGTGGCGTGTTTATGGTTTCGTGTTGATGGTGGCGTGTTTATGGTTTTGTGTTGATGGTGGCGTGTTTATGGTTTTGTGTTGATGGTGGCGTGTTGGTGGTTGTATGTTGATGGGGGCGTGTTTATGGTTTCGTGTTGATGGTGGCGTGTTGGTGGTTGTATGTTGATGGGGGCGTGTTTATGGTTTCGTGTTGATGGTGGCGTGTTGGTGGTTGCGTGTTGATGGTGGCGTGTTTATGGTTTCGTGTTGATGGTGGCGTGTTTATGGTTTCGTGTTGATGGTGGCGTGTTGGTGGTTGTATGTTGATGGTGGCGTGTTTATGGTTTCGTGTTGATGGTGGCGTGTTTATGGTTTCGTGTTGATGGTGGCGTGTTTATGGTTTCGTGTTGATGGTGGCGTGTTTATGGTTTTTGTGTTGATGGTGGCGTGTTGGTGGTTGTATGTTGATGGTGGCGTGTTTATGGTTTCGTGTTGATGGTGGCGTGTTGGTGGTTGTATGTTGATGGTGGCGTGTTTATGGTTTCGTGTTGATGGTGGCGTGTTGGTGGTTGTATGTTGATGGTGGCGTGTTTATGGTTTCGTGTTGATGGTGGCGTGTTGGTGGTTGTATGTTGATGGTGGCGTGTTTATGGTTTCGTGTTGATGGTGGCGTGTTTATGGTTTTCGTGTTGATGGTGGCGTGTTTATGGTTTCGTGTTGATGGTGGCGTGTTTATGGTTTTGTGTTGATGGTGGCGTGTTTATGGTTTCGTGTTGATGGTGGCGTGTTTATGGTTTCGTGTTGATGGTGGCGTGTTTATGGGTTTCGTGTTGATGGTGGCGTGTTTATGGTTTCATGTTGATGGTGGCGTGTTTATGGTTTCATGTTGATGGTGGCGTGTTTATGGTTTCATGTTGATGGTGGCGTGTTGGTGGTTGTATGTTGATGGTGGCGTGTTTATGGTTTCGTGTTGATGGTGGCGTGTTTATGGTTTCATGTTGATGGTGGCGTGTTGGTGATTGTATGTTGATGGTGGCGTGTTTATGGTTTCATGTTGATGGTGGCGTGTTTATGGTTTCATGTTGATGGTGGCGTGTTGGTGGTTGTATGTTGATGGTGGCGTGTTTATGGTTTCATGTTGATGGTGGCGTGTTTATGGTTTCATGTTGATGGTGGCGTGTTGGTGGTTGTATGTTGATGGTGGCGTGTTTATGGTTTCGTGTTGATGGTGGCGTGTTTATGGTTTTGTGTTGATGGTGGCGTGTTTATGGTTTTGTGTTGATGGTGGCGTGTTTATGGTTTCATGTTGATGGTGGCGTGTTTATGGTTTTCATGTTGATGGTGGCGTGTTGGTGGTTGTATGTTGATGGTGGCGTGTTTATGGTTTCGTGTTGATGGTGGCGTGTTTATGGTTTCATGTTGATGGTGGCGTGTTGGTGATTGTATGTTGGTGGTGGCGTGTTGGTGGCATGTTGATGGTGGCATGTTGATGGTGGCGTGTTGGTGGTTGTATGTTGGTGGTGGCGTGTTGGTGGTTGTATGTTGATGGTGGCGTGTTGGTGGCATGTTGATGGTGGCATGTTGGTGGTGGCGTGTTGGTGGCGTGTTTATGGTTTCATGTTGGTGGTGGCGTGTTGGTGATTGTATGTTGATGGTGGCATGTTGGTGGTGGCATGTTGGTGATTTTATGTTGGTGGTGGCATGTTGGTGGCGTGTTTATGGTTTCATGTTGGTGGTGGCGTGTTGGTGCCGTGTTTATGGTTTCATGTTGGTGGTGGTGTGTTGGTGGTTGTATGTTGATGGTGGCGTGTTGGTGGCATGTTTATGGTTTCATGTTGGTGGTGGCGTGTTGGTGATTGTATGTTTGTGGTGGCATGTTGGTGGCGTGTTGGTGATTGTATGTTGGTGGTGGCGTGTTGGTGATTGTATGTTGATGGTGGCGTGTTGGTGGCATGTTTATGGTTTCATGTTGGTGGTGGCGTGTTGGTGATTGTATGTTGGTGGTGGCATGTTGGTGGTTGTGTTGGTGATTGTATGTTGGTGGTGGCGTGTTGGTGGTGTGTTTATGGTTTCATGTTAGTGGTAGCGTGTTGGTGGTTGTGTGTTGGTGGTGGCGTTTTGGTTATTGTATGTTGCTGGTGGCTCGTTGGTGGTGGTGTGTTGGTGGTTGTGTGTTGGTGATTGTATGTTGATGGTGGCATGTTATTAGTGGTTGCAGTTTTTGTGTTGGTGGTGGCGTGTTGGTGATTGTATGTTGGTGGTGGCGTGTTTATGGTTGCATGTTGGTGGTGGCGTGTTGGTGATTGTATGTTGATGGTAGCATGTTGGTGGCGTGTGTATGGGGGTTTTGTGTTGGTGGTGGCGTGTTGGTGATTGTATGTTGATGGTGGTGTGTTTATGGTTTCATGTTGGTGATTATATGTTGATGGTGGCATGTTAGTGGTAGCGTGTTGGTGGTTGTGTGTTGGTGGTGGTGTGTTGGTAATTGTATGTTGCTGGTGGCTCGTTGGTGGTGGCGTGTTGGTGGTTGTGTGTTGGTGGTTGGTGGCGGCGTGTTGGTAGTGGCATGTTGCTGGTAGAATATTGGTGGTGGCATGTTGGTGGTGGCGTGTTGGTGGCGTGTGTATGGTTGTATGTTGGTGGTGGCGTGTTGTATGGTTGCATGTTGGTGGTGGCGTGTTGGTGGCGTGTGTATGGTTGCATGTTGGTGGTGGCGTGTTTATGGTTGCATGTTGGTGGTGGCGTGTTGGTGGCGTGTGTATGGTTGCATGTTGGTGGTGGCGTGTTGGTGGTGTGTGTATGGTTGGATGTTGGTGGTGGTGTGTTAGTGATTGTATGTTGGTAGTTGCATGTAAATAAAAGCGTTTGTTGACAGAGGCGAATGTTGACGGAGCTGTTTTATATTGTCATTTTCAACCACGACTAATGAAGAGGAGCTCATTTTGACTCACCATCACCAGGACATAAACAAAATTAAATGTTCGTAAAGTTTCAGACTCGAAGGGCCGAAGAAACTGTCCAATCCGGTAACTCGGCTGCTGCGTGTGTGTGTGTGTTATGATTTGTGGTCTCTCTGAAAATGAGTTCGTCTCATTTGTTTAAAAGCTGAACCGGATCAATCCAGTGGACTGGACCCATTTTTACGGCTCAGAACCAGAAAAACGTGGTCCTCCTGCGGGAAGTCTATCTCTCTCTGTGTTTTGGGCATGTTCTCTCGCCCGTCTTTGCCAGAATGGAGCACAGAATGTAGGTCTCAGATCACACTGGGGTCTGACTGAGACCTGGAGAGTCTGAGATGGAGGTCTGGGGTCTAACTGAGAC
>JALJCO010002803.1:67500-73665 GCA_023101725.1 Atherinomorus stipes
CACAGTGACTGTAAACGTGACCAGTTCCAGCACGACTCACCTGCAGGAACACCTGGTGGGACCAGGCCATAGAGTTTGGTTCATCTCTGGAAAACTGCAAAACGGTGAAAATAAACGTTAATTTAAAGTGTTGAGGTCAAAACGAACAGGAAACAGCTCTGATCCACAACCTTTACGAGTCCTGACACTGCCTGTCCCAAGGTAGGATTTCTGCAAACCACTGAAGCTGACTCGTTCTCCTGAATCTGACTCGTTTCCCTGAAACTGACTCGTTGCCCTGAATCTGATTCATTTGCCTGAACATGATTCATTTTTCTTAATCTGACTCGTTTCCCCAAAAATGAGTTGTTTTCTCTGACTCTGGCTCATTTTCCTGAATTTGACTGATCTCCGTGAATCTGATTTTTTTTTTACCTTAATCCAACTCGGTTCGCTGAATTTGATTTAGTTCCCTGAAACTGACTTGTTTCCCCAAATCTGACTCGTTTCCTTGAAATTGACTGATTTTCCTTATTCTGACTTGTTTCCCTGAATCTGACTAGTTTCCCTGAATTCGACTCATTTTCCTGAATCTGACTCCTTTCACTGATTATGACTCATTTTCCTGTATCTGACTCCTTTCACTGATTATGACTCATTTTCCTGAATCTGACTCCTTTCACTGATTATGACTCATTTTCCTGAATCTGACTCCTTTCACTGATTATGACTCATTTTCCTGTATCTGACTCCTTTCACTGATTATGACTCATTTTCCTGTATCTGACTCCTTTCACTGATTATGACTCATTTTCCTGTATCTGACTCGTGTCTTTAAAGCTGACACGTTTCCCTGAATCAGACTTGTGTCCTTGACACTGACGTGTTTTCATGAATCTGACTCATTTTCCTGATTCTGACTCGTTTCCCTGAATCTGACTCATTTTCCTGATTCTGACTCCTTTCCCTGAATCTGACTCGTGTCCCTGAATTTCCAGTTCAATCGACGGTCCTGTATCTGGTACGGGTTCTAGCAACGGTCTTGTATCAGGTATTGGTTTTAGCAGAAGTCCTGTATCTGGCACCAGTTCTAGCAGCGGTGCTGTGTCTGGAACAGGTTCTAGCAGTGGTCCTGTATCTGGTACAGGTTCTAGCAGAAGTCCTGTATCTGGTAACTGTTCTAGCAACGGTCTTGTATCAGGTATTGGTTCTAGCAGAAGTCCTGTATCTGGCACCAGTTCTAGCAGCGGTGCTGTGTCTGGAACAGGTTCTAGCAGTGGTCCTGTATCTGGTACAGGTTCTAGCAGCAGTCCTGTATCTGGTACAGGTTCTAGCAGTGGTCCTGTATCTGGTACAGGTTCTAGCATCGGAACTGTGTCTGGTACAGGTTCTAGCAGCGGTACTGTGTCTGGTACAGGTTCTAGCAGTGGTCCTGTATCTGGTACAGGTTCTAGCATCGGAACTGTGTCTGGTACAGGTTCTAGCAGTGGTCCTGTATCTGGTACAGGTTCTAGCATCGGTGCTGTGTCTGGAACAGGTTCTAGCAGTGGTCCTGTATCTGGTACAGGTTCTAGCAGCAGTCCTGTATCTGGTACAGGTTCTAGCAGCGGTACTGTGTCTGGTACAGGTTCTAGCAGCGGTACTGTGTCTGGTACAGGTTCTAGCAGTGGTCCTGTGTCTGGTACAGGTTCTAGCAGCAGTCCTGTATCTGGTACAGGTTCTAGCAGTGGTCCTGTATCTGGCACCGGTTCTTGCAGCGGTCTTGTATCTGGTTCTGTACCGGGTTATGTCGGGTTCTCACCGCCTGCAGCATGAAGGCAGGCAGATGAAGTTTCCATCTTCGTCCACGTGAACATCAGTGACGTGATCCTGGAGTGTGTGATGCAGCTACGATGTGTTTACACACATTTAGACACGGAGGTGTTCACACACACCTGCTCCTCCCGTGCACGTGTGCTTTGTGCCGGTCAGCACATTTGCTGCGCTGCAGCTCTGGAAGAATCACTTATGGATTACCGTGCAGGAGAGTTTCCTGCAGCGCTGAAACACCTGAAGGGGCCTTCATTGATGATGCGTTCACGGCCTTTGGTTTCCCGCCTTCACAGCGGTGGACGCTCCAATCACACAAAGAAAGATTTGGGTCTTTGCTCCTTCAGGGCGAGTCTGTTGAGGAGGACCCAGGTGTTCCACCGTAGGTCGCACCCAGGCGGGTTGTTGAGGGAGACTTCATGAACTTCCTCAACCTGGACGTTGACCTGGACCGCCACTGGTCAAGGCGGACAGCGATCCATCCACAGCTGTCAACAATCTGTCCACAGCAGTCAATGATCCGTCCACAGCAGTCAAAGATCAGTCCACAGTGGTCAACAATCCGTCCCAGCGGTCAACGATCCATCCACAGCAGTCAACAATCTGTCCACAGCGGTCAACGATAGGTAAAACGTTGGGCATTGTGGTTAAAACATTGGGCATTGTTGGTCAAACATTGGGTATTGTGGGTCAAACATTGGGTATTGTGGGTCAAACACCAGGCATTGTGGGTAAAACAATGGGCATTGAGGGTAAAACGTTGGGCATTGTGGATGAACACAGGGTATTGTGGGTAAAACAGAGATTTTAGGTAAACCGTTGGGCATTGTTGGTAAAACGTTGGGCATTGTGGGTTAAACATTGGATATTGTTGGAATTGTTGGGCATTGTGGATAAAATGGGCATTGTGGATTAAATGTAGGACATTGTGGATAAAGCACTGGGAATTGTGGATAAAACGTTGGGCGTTGTGGGTGAAACATTGGGCATTGCGGGTAAAACGTTGGGCACTGTGGGTAAAACGTTGGGCATTGTGGGTCAAATGTTGGGCAATGTGGGTCAAACATTGGGCAATGTGGGTGAAACATTGGGCATTGTGGGTAAAGCGTTGGACATCGTAGGTGAAACATTGGCCATTGTGTGTAAAATGGACATTATCGGTAAAACATTGGACATTGTAGGTGAAACATTGGACATTGTGGGTAAAACATTGGGCATTTTGGCTAAAACGTTGGACATTGTAGGTTAAACATTGGCCATCTCGGGTAAAACATTGGACATTGTGGATTAAACATTGGAAATCTCGGGTAAAACATTGGACATTGTGGATAAAATGTTGGACATTGTGGGTAAAACGTTGGGCATTGTGGGTAAAATGTTGGGCATTGTGGATAAAATGTTGGACATTGTAGGAAAAACATTGGACATTGTTGGTAAAATATTGGACATTGTGGATAAAATGTTGGACATTGTGGGTAAAACATTGGACATTATGGAAAAATGTTGGGCATTTTGGGTAAAACTTGGGAATTGTGGATAAAACGTTGGGCATTGTGGGTAAAACGTTGGACATTGTGGATAAAATGTTGGGCATTGCGGGTAAAACTTGAGAATCGTGAATAAAACGTTGGGCATTGTGGGTAAAATGTGGACATTGTGAATAAAATGTTGGGCATTGTGGGTAAAACGTTGGACATTGCAGGTAAAACATAAGCATTGCAGGTAAAATGTTGGCATTGTGGATAAGACATTCGGCATTGTGGGTAAAATGTTGGGCAATGTGGGTAAAACGTTGGGCATTGTGGTTAAAATATTGGCAATTGTGGGTAAAACATTGGGCATTGTGGTTAAAATATTGGCAATTGTGGGTAAAACATTGGGCATTGTGGTTAAAACATTGGGCATTGTGGTTAAAATATTGGCAATTGTGGGTGAAACGTTGTGTATTGCAGGTAAAACATTGGGCAATGTGGGTAAAACGGACATCGTAGGTTAAACGTTTGGAATGGTGGATAAACCCTGGACACTGTGGGTCAAACGTTGGGCATTGTAGTTGAAACACTGGGCATCGCGGTTAAAACATTCGACATTGTGGGTAAACGTTGGACATTCTTGATAAATTGTTGGACATTGTTGGTAAAATGTTGGACATTGTGGGTAAAATGTTGGGCATTGTGGGTAAAACATTGGACATTGTGGATATAATGTTGGACATTGTGGGTAAAACGTTGGGCATTGTGGGTAAAATGCTGGGCATTGTGGGTAAAACATTGGACATTGTGGATAAAATGTTCGACATTGTGGGTAAAACGTTAGGCATTGTGGGTAAAATGTAGGGCATTGTGGTTAAAACGTTTGGCATTGTGGTTAAAACGTTGGGCATTGTGGGTGAAACATTGTGTATTGCAGGTAAAACATTGGGCAATATGGGTAAAAACAGACATCGTAGGTAAAAATTTTGGAATGGTGGATAAACCCTGGACACTGTGGGTAAAACATTGGGCATTCAAGTAAAACATTGGGCATTGTGGGTAAAACGTTAGGCATTGTGGGTAAAATGTAGGGCATTGTGGTTAAAACGTTTGGCATTGTGGGTGAAACATTGTGTATTGCAGGTAAAACATTGGGCAATGTGGGTAAAAACGGACATCGTAGGTAAAAATTTTGGAATGGTGGATAAACCCTGGACACTGTGGGTAAAACATTGGGCATTCAAGTAAAACGTTGGGCATTGTGGGTAAAACGTTGGACATAGTAGGTAATACTTTGGGTATTGTGGGTAAAACGGACATTGTTGGTAAAATGTTAGACATCGTATGTCAAACGAAGGGTATTGTGGATAAAATGTTGGACATCTTAGATTAAACATTGGACATTGTGGGTAAAACGTTGGACATTCTAAATAAAATGTTGGACGTTGTTGGTAAAATGATAAAAATATTTAAGAATGATAGAATTAGCTCTTATGCACTGGAAGATTGATGGAATAGATGACACGTACGTTAGATTTGTTTCCTTTTTTATGTAAGTGATTTGGTGTACTTTTGGTACCTGACAGAAATATTTGTACAGAAAGGGGCAGGTATTACAAGTTTATCTTCTTCCTGCTCCTTTTCATTTGTGGTGTATAATGATAAAGCCATGTTGTGTTGATTGTAGTTATGTAAACAATGAATGAAATAAACCATGAAAAAAAATGTTGGACATTGTGGGTAAAATGTTGGGCATTGTGGGTAAAACATTGGACATTGTGGATATAATGTTGGACATTGTGGGTAAAACGTTGGGCATTGTGGGTAAAATGTTGGGCATTGTGGGTAAAATGTTGGGCATTTTGGATTAAAGCATCGGCGTAATGGATAAAATGTTGGGCATTGTGGGTAAAACATTGGACATTGTGGATAAAATGTTGGACATTGTGTGTAAAACAGTGGACATTGTGGGTAAAACGTTGGACATCATAGTTAAAACATTGAACATTGTGTGTAAAACGTTGGACATTGTGGGTAAATTGTTGGGCATTGTGAATAAAATGTTGCACATTGTGTGTAAAACATTGGACATTTAGGTAAAATATTGGACATTGTGGATACAATGTTGCACATTGTGGGTGAAACGTTGGACATTGTGGATAAAATGTTGGACATTGTGTAAAACAGTGGACATTGTGGATAAAACGTTGGACATCATAGTTATAACATTGAACTTTGTGTGTAAAACGTTGGACATTGTGGGTAAAATATTGGGCATTGTGGATAAAATGTTGGACATTGTGTGTGTAAAACAGTGGACATTGTGGGTAAAATATTGGCCATTGTGGATAAAATGTTGGACATTGTGTGTAAAACAGTGGACATTGTAGGTAAAATATTGGGCATTGTGGATAAAATGTTGCACATTGTGGGTTAAACGTTGGGCATTGTGGATAAAACATTGGACATTGTGGATAAAATGTTGGACATTGTGTGTAAAACAGTGGACATTGTGGGTAAAATAATGGGCATTGTGGATAAAAATGTTGGACATTGTGGGTTAAACATTGGACATTGTGGATAAAATGTAGGGCATTGTGGTTTAAACATTGTGAATTGCGGGTAAAACGTTGGACAAAGTAGATTAAACAAGGGACATTGTGTGTAAGACGTTGGACATTGTGGGTAAAACGTTGGACATCGTAGATTTAACATTGGACATTTTGTGTAAACCATTGGACACTGTGGGTAAAATGTTGGACATTGTGTGTTAAATGTTGGACATTGTGGGTAAAACATTGAACATTGTGTGTAAAACATTGGTAAAAATACCAGATGTTGCTAAACGTGCAGATGTTGGTAAACATGCAGATGTTGCTAAACGTGCAGATGTTGCTAAACATGC
>JALJCO010002807.1:0-32177 GCA_023101725.1 Atherinomorus stipes
GACATTAAGATCAGCTAAAACCCAACGATCCATTGCTATTTTGCAAGACTACTTCAGTTCATTGATTACTTTGGAACTAAGATGAACTTGAACTTGTGGGGATGATGCGACAAACTTAGAAAAAGATAGTTTGTGTGAAGCATCTCATCTGAGTTATGTGAAATGAATCAATGAATTGTCCTCCACTTCATAACTTATGACTTTGTGACATTTATCATGTTCAATAAAAGTTCTATAAACTGAAACCATTCAAGTTGATTCCACTTAGTCACTCCCATAAATGAAAAATTAATTTTCCTAGTACACTGAACTTAAAAGTTGAAGTAAAATACACTCAAGTTTTTATCATGCATTACATAAAATTTTTAGGGCAACCAGTTTCCTCAAGTTTTTTAAATGGATTCAACTTATCCGGGTTTAGAGTGTATATCCAGCTTTCCTTCCTCTCTATTTTCTCTCTTGGTATCACCCACTCCCTACTCAGCTGGTTAAAGTCATACCTCTGTCCAAACTTTTGTTCATTCAGTTCAAGTTCTTTTCTTCCCCAATCCTTCCCTCACTGCAGGCATCCCCCAAAGCTATGTTCTAGGCCCACTTCTGTTTATTTCTACATCCTCACCTTTGGCAATATCTTCCAAAAGCATAACATAATTCATTTCCATTGCTATGCGGATGACACCCAGCTCTGCATCTCCATCTTTCCCACCCCCCTCCTCCCAGTTGTTTAGATGACCTAAAGTCTTGACTCTCCTCTGATTTCCTCAAACTTATTTGGAATGAAACTGAGTTCATCCACACCGGCACCCTTCACCTCTTTTCAAAAACTAATAACTTCTTACTTTCTATTGACCCCCCCTTCCCTTCAGGTCAAGAGTCTGGTTGTCATCCTCAACACCACTACTTTTTCAACCCCACATCAGTAACATAACTCAGTCAGCATATTTCCATCTTCGCAACATCAACCGACTTTGTCTTTCCCTCACACCCAACTCCACAGCTGTCCTGGTCCACAGTCTGGCCATGTCTCACTTCAATTACTAAACTCCCTTCTCTTTGGTCTACCTCACAAATCACTCTATAAACTGCAATTGCTTCAGAACTGCCCGCATCATCACTAAAACCCCCTCCTCTCCCCACATCTCCCTGTTCTACTACAGCTTCACTTGCTCTCCATTAACTCCAGAACCTCTCTTTAAAATCCTTCTTTTCACTTTTAGAGGGAAGTTCAGATTTTTGAGATAGGCTTCATTTACAAGCCTGTTAGGGTCCTACTTTATCAGTTAGGACAGTTTTCAACATATTTCATCCTATTATTTTAGTTCCAGAAGGTTGCCAGTGCTGAGTCAATAGGAATCTGCTAGCCTGTTATTAAAACCAATCTTATCCACTTCATAGACCATCCGAGGCACTAGAATAACAGAATGAAATATGTTAAAACTGTCTCCACTAATAAGTAGTATCCTGGCTCACTTGAAAATGAGGCCCTATGTAAAAAATCCTGAACTTCGCCTTTAAGGCCATTCACCATCTTGCTCCTCTGTACCTTTCCTCTCTGGTCCACATCGCCATCCCCTCTTATTCCCTCAGATCCTCCTCCTTTCTCCATCTGACTGTCTCAACCCCCCAGCCTTGTCACCATGAGAACCAGGGCTTTCCAGTGTATCTATCTGCGGCTTGCAACCCAGTGGGCGTGTCATAGTGTGGGCGTGTCGTAGTGTGGGCGTGTCGTAGTGTGGGTGGGTCTGGTTAGGTTTAGGGGAAGGGTCAGGGGTAGGGCTAGATTTTACCGTGCTCTCATTGGCCTGGTGGGCGTGGCGTCGCGTAACGTCACACTACGACACGCCCACACTACGACACGCCTACACTACGACACGCCCCTGTCTTGCGCGCCGCAGATAGACCCTTCTCGGGCTTTCAGCTGGTCTGCTCCCAAACTCTGGAATTCACTTCCTCCTGACCTCCACTGTTACGGCCGCCTGATCACTAACCCATTGTCTTTCACTTTTACATGCAAATCATAGTGCTGCACCCCACCTGTCTGATTGGCACCTACACCACCATCATCTCCTCCCTCCCTCCACCACTAACTAGTCATTGGACACACTTGGAGCTGCTTCCCAACTATAAAAGAACCCTGAAGACATTCAGTCACTGACAACTGCTTGGCCTGGCAACAATTGTCCTTAGTTTGTTTCATTTGTGGTTTTTGGTGACTTTAGTTTACGTCACTTTGTTTCTTTAGGTTTTGATTTCCAGGGGTCTGTTGCACGAAGCAGGTTCAACAAACTCCGAGAGTAACTCTGAACTCTGAGTTGACCTACTCGGAGATTGGAAACTCTGAGTTTTCAGTCCCATAACAGCTGATTTGAGTTGGTTTAATCAACTCAGAGTAGTTCGACCCGGGGTTTTAACCCGGCGCTACCAAGATAAAAAGCCAACATCAATTGAGCACCGATTCGACGAGTCACCATGGTAACGTAGACGCGGGGGGGGGGGCTGCGCTCGCCATTGAATGGAGATATAACTTTTAAAGCCTCATAGGGCGAGTTTAAACTGCTGCTGCAAGCAAAAAAATAAAAAAAGAAAGAAAGAAAGACGGCATGGGAGTAGATTTAAGTTCAAATGCTGTCTTTTACAATCACAACGATGTTATAGAGTAGAACTGTTTAATGGTAACGCGATAGTCTCGTATAATTTCACTATGATTCCAGGTGACTGAATATGAATATCTGGTTGGTCTAATGGTCTGTGCGCTTGCCTGCCACTTGGGGGGGGGGGGTGTTCGAATCTAGCTTTGTACTTTTACCACAGTCTTTTTATTTATTTAACTTGAGTGAAATCCCTCAGGGAGAAGCGCTCTTGTCGGCAGCATTAAGATTAAATATAACCGTCGCATTTCTCAAATGCCCTGCGTCTACAATGAAAGAAATAAAAAATCTATTTGCGAAAATGCAGGGTAGTAGACAACATGCTTCGAGAGAAAAGCGTATGGCAACATAAATAAAGCCTCAACAAGAATTGAACCGCAGTTGTTTATGTAGCAGGCAAACACTTTATCCATTTAGCTAGAACCAGAGACAGCTAGATAGTCAAATGATCATGTTATATCATCTCTTGTAAACGGAGAGACAGGACCTCCAATTATCACTTATGGCTGGTGATATTATAAATGTACGGACGGATCAGCTCGTGTATGTAGATAACTGACCGTGATGTGTAACTGTAACGTCAGAAATGACAACTGTCGGGAAATTAAACTTCTATCCGTGGTCTGATAATGATCTCTGAATATTTAACCCTTCATGCAGCATCTTAATTCATGAAATCCTTATCAAAAGATAAGGATGTAACCTACCGACTCTGATTTATTTTTTAACATGTTTTATTTGAGACGGCAGCAGCCAAAACTCACCGCTGACTTAATAAATGAATGAGGAAAGGAAACGGCGAGTGTGACTCAAAAGTGGGTGGAGACAGCGAGAAACTCAAGGTTTCTCCACACTAACCTGCTCCGACCAGGTTAGTTTCAGAGAGTCTGTTACCATGGTAACTGACCGAGGGTTTAAGTTACCCCTCTTCGTGCAACAGGCGAGAGTTACTCCTCTTTCCCTGGGTTGAGTTACTTCTACCTTTGTGTTACGAAAACTCAGAGTTTCCCGAATTTCGGGCAAAACAACTCAGGGTTTTCATTAAACCTGCTTCGTGCAACAGACCCCAGGTGTTTTAGTTTGGTTAATTGCTGGACTCCCCCTTTTCTTGTTTGTAACTTGCATGGATAGTTTGGAGTTGGGATAGCTAGGTCTTTTGTTGTAGTTGAGTTTTGTTTACAGGTCTTAGTTTATGGTGCTGCTCGTTTCCTTTTTGGTTCATAGCCTAGGTTTGTGTTTTTCCCCATTTGGTTTCCTTTCAGTGTTAGGCTTTGTCTGTCTTTTTACAGTATGTGTTCCTTTTGAGCAACATCGCTAACCCCATCTCCATTTCAGTTACAGTTTTCCAGGTTTTGTTATTGCTTTAATTCACCTGAACAATAAAACATCTTTACTCCACCTTTTACACCTTGAAACCAGTCTTTGTTTGCTATGTCCCTAACCCTAGCAGAGCTGGGATGTATCATCCGCAATATTGACTCCTTCCTTCTCTTCAAATCCCATCTCAGAACTCACCTGTTCAAACTTGCCTTTAACCATTCCCATTGCTATATCACTGTTGATTTTAACATTTTGCATTATTGTTTTCTATCTTCTGTTTTTTCCTTTTACTGCTTGTTTTATCTTTTGTATATTATTTGTCTGTAAAGTGACCTTTGGGTTTCGCAAAAGGTGCTTGAAATAAAATTTATTATTCATATTGATAATAAATATGGTTAAAGCAGTTTGAGTTTTTTTTTTTTTTTAAATTTGAATAAGAGAATATTGTTCTACAAACTTCATGTCTCTGAGAAAAATGTCATTCTAATTAATGAAACTGTAATTCTCTTTGTGGATATGAGACGGACCTCACAGCTGATCTGTCTCTTTGTGTCGTCACAGTTTCCCAGCATGCTCTGGCAATGGTGCTGGAGGTGTATGCTGGGAGGAGTCAGTCCTGCTGCCTTGTCAGTACTCTGGTTTTATACCAGAAGAAAACCCCAGAGTCATGTGGACTCGCAGTGATCTCAATCCCAGATTTGTCCACCAGAGAGGAGAAGACGGTGATCTGGAGGAACAGAACCAGCGTTACAGAGGACGGACATCAATGATGCCTCGTGCTTTAGACATTTCAGACTTCAGTCTCACTCTGAGTGAACTACACCTGTCTGACAGCGGCAACTACACCTGCTCCATCACTGATGGAATAGAAACAATAAGAGTGGCTGATGTTGAACTGAAGGTCAATGGTGAGCAGCAAACACCTGCTGTAGGTAGAGGTCAGAGGTCAAACTCACAAAAGATCAGAGGTGGAGGGAAGTATCAGTTCCTTTGCTTTAGTATGAATTAGAACTCTGTGCACTTTGAGGTAAATTGAGGATTTGAAGACACTGAAGTCCCGAAGTGTTGGGCTTCATACTGACTGATGCTAATATCTTGAGACATGCAGCACATTTTGGTCTGCCATCATTACCAACATCAAAGGAAGACATTTATGGTTTTTTCTCAGGGTTTAATTTACTTGTTGAATTGTCTGTTGTTGATTCTTCATCCTTTGTCTATTTGTACTTCCATAAATTTGTGCGTGATTTGTTAGTGCAAAAACTAAACATCTTACTTACTTTGGGCCCCCCTCAAGGGCTGGGCCTCAGTTTGGGAACCACTGAGCTACAAGGTCAACAATGACTTGTTTCTGTGAGGTCTTAATTGTAGTTTTTATGTTTTGGACGCGTAGTACACTGATGTCTGATTTTGTCCTTCAAAAAGTCCACTCCGCCAAAAATATTTTTATCTCAAGGGGCTCTATGGGAAATAAATCAGATAATATAGAATAAGTAAGAGAGTAAATAAGAAAATGAAAAAATCTACTCGTATTAATTATCGTGAACTGTCTTCTCAGATCAGCAGGTTGAAGTGGTGGCAAATGAGGGGGAAGAATCTGTCGTCCTGCTCCTGTGAAACAACACCTGACCTTCCTGAGTACACCAGGGTGGAGTGGACTCTCTCAGAGCCAGATTTTATGATGGTTTCTGAGTATTCAAGCATAAATAAAGGCCAGATTAAACAAGGAAGGCCTTACAGAGACCCGGACAGAGATGAAAGAAGACCTGATGAGATCTGGAGACGTCAGTCTGATCTTGAAATATCCAACAGAGCGAGATTCAGGAAGCTACATCTGCACCGTCTACAGACGCAACGATGTCCTGAGACAGAAAGTAGTTCTGAAACACATCAAAGGTCAGTGATGGAGATACAGGTCAGAGGTCAGTGATGGAGATACAGGTCAGAGGTCAGTGATGGAGATACAGGTCAGAGGTCAGTGATGGAGATACAGGTCAGAGGTCAGTGATGGAGATACAGGTCAGAGGTCAGTGATGGAGATACAGGTCAGAGGTCAATGATGGAGATACAGGTCAGAGGTCAATGATGGAGATACAGGTCAGAGGTCAAAGATGGAGATACAGGTCAGAGGTCAGTGATGGAGATACAGGTCAGAGGTCAGTGATGGAGATACAGGTCAGAGGTCAGTGATGGAGATACAGGTCAGAGGTCGGTGATGGAGATACAGGTCAGAGGCCGGTGATGGAGATACAGGTCAGAGGTCGGTGATGGAGATACAGGTCAGAGGTCAGCGATGGAGATACAGGTCAGAGGTCAGTGATGGAGATACAGGTCAGAGGTCAGCGATGGAGATACAGGTCAGAGGTCAGTGATGGAGATACAGGTCAGAGGTCAGCGATGGAGATACAGGTCAGAGGTCAGCGATGGAGATACAGGTCAGAGGTCAGCGATGGAGATACAGGTCAGAGGTCAGCGATGGAGATACAGGTCAGAGGTCAGTGATGGAGATACAGGTCAGAGGTCAGTGATGGAGATACAGGTCAGAGGTCAGTGATGGAGATACAGGTCAGAGGTCAGTGATGGAGATACAGAGGTATTTTGTCAGAGGTCAGTGATGGAGATACGGGTTTTTTTAGGTCAGAGGTCAGTGATGGAAATACAGGTCAGAGGTCAGTGATGGAGATGGAGATGCAGGTCAGAGGTCAGTGATGGAGATACAGGTCAGAGGTTAGTGATGGAGATACAGGTCAGAGGTCAGTGATGGAGATACAGGTCAGAGGTCAGTGATGGAAATACAGGTCAGAGGTCAGTGATGGAGATGGAGATGCAGGTCAGAGGTCAATGATGGAGATGCAGGTCAGAGGTCAATGATGGATTTTTGGTACAGGTCAGAGGTTGGTGATGGAGGTACAGGTCAGAGGTCAATAATGGAAATAAGGTCAGAGGTTAGTGATGGAGGTACAGGTCAGAGGTCAGTGATGGAGATGCAGGTCAGAGGTCCGTGATGGAGATACAGGTCAAAGGTCAGTGATGGAGATACAGGTCAGAGGTTGGTGATGGAGATGCAGGTAAGAGGTTAGTGATGGAGATACAGGCCAGAGGTCAGTGATGGAGATACAGGTCAGAGGTTGGTGATGGAGATACAGGTCAGAGGTCAATAATGGGAGGAATGGGGAGAGAGGTCAGAGTAGTTTGGTGATGGAGGTACAGGTCAGAGGTCAGTGATGGAGATGCAGGTCAGAGGTCCGTGATGGAGATACAGGTCAAAGGTCAGTGATGGAGATACAGGTCAGAGGTTGGTGATGGAGATGCAGGTCAGAGGTCAGTGATGGAGATACAGGTCAGAGGTCAGTGATGGAGATACAGGTCAGAGGTCAGTGATGGAGATGCAGGTCAGAGGTCAGTGATGGAGATACAGGTCAGAGGTCGGTGATGGAGATACAGGTCAGAGGTCAGTGATGGAGATACAGGTCAGAGAGGTAGCAATGGAGATACAGGTCAGAGGTCAATAGTAGAATAAAGGGAGGGGTGATGGAGATACAGGTCAGAGGTCAGTGATGGAGAATTAGGTTTTGGGTTTAAATATAAGGGTTGGTTTACAGGTCAGAGGTCAGTGATGGATCAGGTCCAGGTCAGTGTGAGATACAGGTCAGAGGTAGGTGATGGAGATACAGGTCAGAGGGTCATTGATGGAGATACAGGTCGAAGGTCAGTGATGGAGATACAGGTCAGAGGTTGGTGATGGAGATGCAGGTCGAGGTCAGTGATGGAGATACAGGAGTCAGAGGTCAGTGATGGAGATGCAGGTCAGAGGTCAGTGATGGAAATACAGGTCAGAGGTTAGTGATGGAGATGCAGGTCAGAGGTCAGTGATGGAGATACAGGTCAGAGGTCAGTGATGGAGATACAGGCCAGAGGTCAGTGATGGAGATGCAGGTCAGAGGTTGGTGATGGAGGTACAGGTCAGAGGTCAGTGAAGGAGATACAGGTCAGAGGTCAATTAATGGAAATAAAGGTTAGAGGTCAATGATGGAGATACAGGTCAGAGGTCAGTGATGGAGATACAGGCCAGAGGTCAGTGATGGAGATGCAGGTCAGAGGTTGTTGATGGAGATACAGGTCAGAGGTCAGTGATGGAGATGCAGGTCAGAGGTTGGTGATGGAGGTACAGGTCAGAGGTCAGTGATGGAGATGCAGGTCACAGGTCAAAGATGGAGATACAGGTCAGATGTCAGTGATGGAATTGCAGGTCAATGGTTGGTGAGGGATATAGGTCAAAGGTTGGTGATGGAGATGCAGGTCAGAGGTCAGTGATGAAGATGCAGGTCAAAGGTCAGTGATGGAGATACAGGTCAGAGGTTGGTGATGGAGATACAGGTCAGAGGTCATGAAGGAGATACAGGTCAGAGGTCAATGGAAATAAAGGTTAGAGGTCAATGATGGAGATACAGGTCAGAGGTCAGTGATGGAGATACAGGCCAGAGGTCAGTGATGGAGATGCAGGTCAGAGGTTGTTGATGGAGATACAGGTCAGTGGTCAGTGATGGAGATGCAGGTCAGAGGTTGGTGATGGAGGTACAGGTCAGAGGTCAGTGATGGAGATTGCAGGTCACAGGTCAAAGATGGAGATACAGGCTCAGATGTCAGTGATGGAATTGCAGGTCAATGGTTGGTGAGGGAGATACAGGTCAAAGGTTGGTGATGGAGATGCAGGTCAGAGGTCAGTGATGAAGATGCAGGTCAAAGGTCAGTGATGGAGATACAGGTCAGAGGTTGGTGATGGAGATACAGGTCAGAGGTCAGTGATGGAGATACAGGTCAGAGGTTGGTGATGGAGATACAGGCCGGGGAGGTCAATGATGGAGGTACAGGTCAGAGGTCAGTGATGGAGATGCAGGTCAGAGGTCAATGATGGAGATACAGGTCAGAGGTCAGTGATGGAGATGCAGGTCAGAGGTTGGTGATGGAGATACAGGTCAGACGTCAATGATGGAGGTAAAGGTCAGAGGTCAGTGATGGAGATACAGGTCAGAGGTCAGTGACGGAGATAAAGGTCAGAGGTCAATGATGGAGGTACAGGTCAGAGGTCAGTGACGGAGATACAGGTCAGACGCCAATGATGGAGATACAGCTCAGAGGTCAGTGACGGAGATACAGGTCAGAGGTCAGTGACGGAGATACAGGTCAGACGTCAATGATGGAGATACAGCTTAGAGGTCAGTGACGGAGATACAGGTCAGAGGTCAGTGATGGAGATGCAGGTCAGAGGTTGGTGATGGAGATACAGGTCAGAGGTTCATGATGGAGATACAGGTCAGAGGTCAGTGACGGAGATACAGGTCAGACGTCAATGATGGAGATACAGGTCGGAGGTCAGTGACGGAGATAAAGGTCAGAGGTCAGTCACGGAGTTACAGGTCAGAGGGCTGATGTTGATACAGTTCCAAGGTCAGTGATGGAGATGCAGGTCAGAGGTCAAAGATGGAGATACAGGTCAGAGGTCAGTGATGGAGTTGCAGGTCAAAGGTTGGTAATGGAGATACAGGTCAGAGGTCAGTGATGGAGATACAGGTCACAGGTCAGTGATGGAGATACAGGTCAGAGGTTGGTGATGAAGATACAGGTCAGAGGTCAGTGATGAAGATGCAGGTCAGAGGTTGGTGATGGAGATGCAGGTCAGAGGTCATTGATGGAGATGCAGGTCAGAGGTAGGTGATGGAGATACAGGTCAGAGGTCAGTGATGGAGATACAGGTCAGAGGTCAGTGATGGAGATACAGGTCAGAGGTTGGTGATGGAGATGCAGGTCAGAGGTCAGTGATGGAGATACAGGTCAGAGGTTGGTGATGGAGATACAGGTCAGAGGTCAGCGATGGAGATACAGGTCAAAGGTCAGTGATGGAGAAACAGGTCAGAGGTTGGTGATGGAGATGCAGGTCAGGCGTCAA
This sequence comes from Atherinomorus stipes, assembly GCA_023101725.1. Classification (NCBI taxonomy): domain Eukaryota; kingdom Metazoa; phylum Chordata; class Actinopteri; order Atheriniformes; family Atherinidae; genus Atherinomorus; species Atherinomorus stipes. Next base: position 9,916 of record JALJCO010002807.1, read on the forward strand.
TGATGGAGGTAAAGGTCAGAGGTCAGTGATGGAGATACAGGTCAGAGGTCAGTGACGGAGATAAAGGTCAGAGGTCAATGATGGAGGTACAGGTCAGAGGTCAGTGACGGAGATACAGGTCAGACGTCAATGATGGAGATACAGCTCAGAGGTCAGTGACGGAGATACAGGTCAGAGGTCAGTGACGGAGATACAGGTCAGACGTCAATGATGGAGATACAGCTCAGAGGTCAGTGACGGAGATACAGGTCAGAGGTCAGTGATGGAGATGCAGGTCAGAGGTTGGTGATGGAGATACAGGTCAGAGGTTCATGATGGAGATACAGGTCAGAGGTCAGTGACGGAGATACAGGTCAGACGTCAATGATGGAGATACAGGTCGGAGGTCAGTGACGGAGATAAAGGTCAGAGGTCAGTCACGGAGTTACAGGTCAGAGGTCATTGATGTTGATACAGTTCCAAGGTCAGTGATGGAGATGCAGGTCAGAGGTCAAAGATGGAGGTACAGGTCAGAGGTCAGTGACGGAGATACAGGTCAGACGTCAATGATGGAGATACAGCTCAGAGGTCAGTGACGGAGATACAGGTCAGAGGTCAGTGACGGAGATACAGGTCAGACGTCAATGATGGAGATACAGCTCAGAGGTCAGTGACGGAGATACAGGTCAGAGGTCAGTGACGGAGATACAGGTCAGACGTCAATGATGGAGATACAGCTCAGAGGTCAGTGACGGAGATACAGGTCAGAGGTCAGTGATGGAGATGCAGGTCAGAGGTTGGTGATGGAGATACAGGTCAGAGGTTCATGATGGAGATACAGGTCAGAGGTCAGTGACGGAGATACAGGTCAGACGTCAATGATGGAGATACAGGTCGGAGGTCAGTGACGGAGATAAAGGTCAGAGGTCAGTCACGGAGTTACAGGTCAGAGGTCATTGATGTTGATACAGTTCCAAGGTCAGTGATGGAGATGCAGGTCAGAGGTCAAAGATGGAGATACAGGTCAGAGGTCAGTGATGGGTTGCAGGTCAAAGGTTGGTAATGGAGATACAGGTCAGAGGTCATGTGATGGAGATACAGGTCAGAGAGGTCAGCGATGGAGATGCAGGTCAGTAGGTTGGTGATGAAGATACAGGTCAGAGGTCAGTGATGAAGATGCAGGTCAGAGGTTGGTGATGGAGATGCAGGTCAGAGGTCATTGATGGAGATGCAGGTCAGAGGTAGGTGATGGAGATACAGGTCAGAGGTCAGTGATGGAGATACAGGTCAGAGGTCAGTGATGGAGATACAGGTCAGAGGTTGGTGATGGAGATGCAGGTCAGAGGTCAGTGATGGAGATACAGGTCAGAGGTTGGTGATGGAGATACAGGTCAGAGGTCAGCGATGGAGATACAGGTCAAAGGTCAGTGATGGAGAAACAGGTCAGAGGTTGGTGATGGAGATGCAGGTCAGAGGTCATTGATGGAGATGCAGGTCAGAGGTAGGTGATGGAGATACAGGTCAGAGGTCAGTGATGGAGATACAGGTCAGAGGTTGGTGATGGAGATGCAGGTCAGAGGTCAGTGATGGAGATACAGGTCAAAGGTCATTGACAAAGATACAGGTCAGAGGTTGGTGATGGAGATACAGGTCAAGGGTCAGTGACGGAGATACAGGTCAGAAGGTCAGTGATGGGGATACAGGTCAGAGGTCAAAGATGGAGATACAGGTCAGAGGTCAGTGATGGAGAAACAGGTCAGAGGTTGGTGATGGAGATACAGGTCAGAGGTCAGTGACGGAGAAACAGGTCAGAGGTCAGTGATGGGGATACAGGTCAAAGGTCATTGACAGAGATACAGGTCATAGGTTGACGATGGAGATACAGGTCAAAGGTCAGTGATGGAGATGCAGGTCAGAGGTCGCTGATGGGGTTTCAGGACAAAGGTCAGTGACGGTGATACAGGTCAGAGGTCAGTGATGGAGATACAGGTCAGAGGTTGGTGATGGAGATACAGGTCAAAGGTCAGTGATGGAGATGCAGGTCAGAGGTCGCTGATGGGGTTTCAGGTCAAAGGTCAGTGACGGAGATACAGGTCAGAGGTCAGTGATGGGGATGCAGGTCAGAGGTCAGTGATGAGTATTCAGGTCAGAGGTCGCTGATGGGGTTACAGGTCAAAGGTTGGTGACGGAGATACAGGTCAGAGGTTGGTGATGGAGATACAGGTCAGAGGTCAGTGATGGAGATACAGGTTAGAGGTCATTGATGGGGATGCAGGTCAGAGGTCAGTGATGGAGATACAGGTCAGAGGTTGGTGATGGAGATACAGGTCAGAGGTCATTGATGGAGATGCAGGTCAGAGGTCAGTGATGGAGATACAGGTCAGAGGTCAGCGATGGAGATACAGGTCAGAAGTCAGTGATGGAGATACAGGTCAGAGGTCATTGACGGAGATACAGGTCAGAGGTCAGTGACGGACATGCAGGTTAGAGGTCAAAGATGGAGATACAGGTCAGAGGTTGGTGATGGAGATACAGGTCAGAGGTCAGTGATGGAGATTCAGGTCAGAGCTCGATGACGGAGAAACAGGTCAGAGGTCAGTGATGGAGATGCAGGTCAGAGGTCAGTGATGGGTATGCAGGTCAGAGGTCAGTGATGGAGATACAGGTCAAAGGTCAGTGATGGAGATACAGGTCAGAGGTCAGTAATGGGGATACAGGTCAAAGGTCAGTGACGGACATACAGGTCAGAGGTTGGTGATGGAGATACAGGTCAGAGGTCAGTGATGGAGATACAGGTCAGAGGTCAGTGATATGGATACAGGTCAGAGGTCAGTGATGGAGATACAGGTCAGAGGTCAGTGATGGAGATACAGGTCAAAGGTCAGTGACGGAGATACAGGTTAGAGGTCGTTGATGGAGATGCAGGTCAAAGGTCAGTGACGGAGATACAGGTCAAAGGTCAGTGACGGAGATACAGGTCAGAGGTCGTTGATGGAGATGCAGGTCAAAGGTCAGTGACGGAGATACAGGTCAAAGGTCAGTGACGGAGATACAGGTCAGAGGTTGGTGATGGAGATACAGGTCAGAGGTCAGTGATGGAGATGCAGGTCAGAGATATGAGTTAATCCGATTTCTCATAATCAGATTATGGCAGTAATCAAATATGTTCATGTTATTTTAATTATGTCATGACTCCAGAAATAAGGTAATGTTTAGGTTTTTTTTTTTTTTTTTTGCATGTAAGCAGCTCACTGTCTTTTGTAAAGGTCAGAGGTCAGACAGAGCCATAGATATATTTAAGACGTTTAAAAAAACCTACTTTCTCCTTTTTTTTTATTTCCTCAGAACGTTTTCCTTACTGGGCCAAAATTTTCCTGCCTCTTCTGGTTCTGGTCTTAATTGGTACTGGTCTTTTATTGTTCCATTATGTTCGTCACTATTTCAATCCAGGTGAGTCTGACTGCACAAACATTCTCCACTTACTCTTTTGGTGTCCATAGGAGTCCAAATATCCTGAAAATGAAAGCATGCCAGAAACTACAGCTATAGCTAAAAAGTTTGAGAATGAAACAAATATTAATGTTCACTAAGTCTGTTGCTTCAGTTTTTATAATGGTAGCTTGAGAAAGGTCATTGTGTCAAGAAGGGGAGGGAAGCAAAGAAGCCAACTTTCTCCAAGAAAAACCATCAGGGACAGACTGGTATTCTACAACAGGTACAGACATTGAACTGCTGAGTACTGGGGTTAATTTATTTCTCTGATGGATCCCCTCTCCGATTGTATGGGGTATCTGGGAAAAAAAGCTTGTTTAGAAAAGAAAGGTGATCTCTACCATCAGTCCTGTGTCATACCAACAGTGAAGCATCCCTGAGACCTTTTGTGTCTGGGTTTGCTTCTCAGTCTAGGGAGTGGGCTCACTCACAATTTGCCAAAGAACAGCCTGTATTGAAGAACGGTACCACAACATTAACCTGATTTACATCATCTGGGTGCGTTCAACAAGTACACGCGGGGGCGTTCCCTTTCCTCACGCACTCCATCTGAGTAAGGCGACAGTTATAGGTGATTTCGTCTGGTTAGAGAACAATAGGAGCCAATCACTAATCGCGGGTGGGAATTTTGAAGGATGGGCGGCGTTTTGGCCGGATGTGATGTAGAAGCACAGGCGACAGCAGTGTAGTCAGTCAGTTATTTCAGTGTTTTCTTTGCACATTCGACAAAAGTCGTTCACAGACTGTACACCGCTCGTACTAGCTGTCGCCGCCGCCGCCATGTTGTTTGACTGAAGCTTTTTGAGCTTGATAACATGTTTTGATAACTCGATCCTCTATGCGTGGTGGCTCTGGTGTCGCTCTGAGTTGCGTCACGGGTTGCGTCATTCGGTTCAACGTGAGTGGCTGAAGTAGCGTGTCAGTCAAGATGACGGACAGATCTTCTATCCAATCACATGCAAGAGTTTTAGAAAAAAAAAAGACTAATTTGAAATGACATCGGGTTAACTCCCTCCCCAGATGGTATTGCAAATACCAGGTGGCGGGAGTCAGGTTACCACAACATGCTCTGAGGACAACTTCTCCCAATCATCCATGAACAATTTGATGACAAACTTTGCCTTTTTCAGCTTGATGGAGTACCTTGCCAATCACATGTCAGGGTCAGAGAGTGACATTATTAAAGGAGAGACAGTTCACACTCCCTACCAGTAGGTGGCGGTAATGCACCATGTAAATTGCTAGCCAGCCACCAGTAAAAACAGCAGTTGAGGAATAAAATAAGGAGCAGGAAGATGAGAGGGATGGAGGATATGGTTGCTTGCGCTTATTGCAAAAGACTTCAGGTAGTCCAGTTAGTAACACATCTGATTGTGATTTTGAGGGTCCCGGGTTCAAGTCCCTCTCAAAGTTTTTCTCCACGGTCTTGTTTAGGCAGGCAGGCAGGTATCTATCTATCTATCTATCTATCTATATATATATATATATATATATATATATATATATATATATATATATATATATATATATATATATATATGAGGTCATGGGCGAGTGACTTTAGATTCTCAAAAAAAAGATAAGAATTATTTGCCTGAAAAGGGACTTGAACCCAGGACCCTTGGGGTAAAAGTCAAATGTGCTACATGTGCTATCTCAACTCTTTCAAAAGTCAGAGCAAGTAACCATAGGCCTATAATCAGTCCCTCTCATCTTCCTTCTCCTCTTTTTCTTCCTGTGTTGTTGTTTTCACTGGTGGTTGGCTAACAATTTATGAGGTGCGTTACCACCACCTACTGGTAGGAAGTGTGAACTGTTGCTTCTGGTCATTTGCGTAGCAAAATCTAGTATGTTGCAGAAGCTTCAGTCTACTTGTGATTGGAGTAATGGACTGTAATTGAAAAGCTACCAAGCCAAGTTGAATTTAGTTGAGTTGAGCTTACCTGTGCTAGTGGAAAAGGGCCATAAATGCCTCAGGGAACAAAACATGAAAATTTGGGGTCCACAGCCAGAAAAATCCCCAGACCTTAAAGGAATAGTACACCCACAGAATGATGTAAACATCTTACTTTCACGAAGCACACAAATGTGCGTTCACGAAACTACGGAAGCTTCGGCGTTCAGAGCCTACTCTCCCGATAATACAAGCGTAGAAGAAGAAATTCGCTGTTTACATTGTGCTAAGAGCGACAGAGCTGCAGACAAACCGGGACAAACACAAAAGGGTCCAAGAGGGTTTGATATTGATTTAAAACAAACAAAGACAGAGAACATGTGATCTCGTCTGCCGGCCCGTGGCTTCCATAGTTTCATACAGTGCATCGACGTGCTTGCTAGAGATGCGATATACTACTGTTTAGGCTCTATAAATATAGTAAATGATGTTGTTTCGAGTAAATTATGGACGCTACCCACTTAGGACATTTGGATTGCATTGGACGAGCAGTATGGAGGAATATTGACAAGTTTTTGTGGACTTTTATGGACCTTTTTGGCTCGGACCCCGGCGAACTCCATTATATGAAAGTTGGGGGAAAACAAATAGCCTTCGTAATCGCCGGCTGCATTTGAGATATTAAAAAAGTGCTCCAGAGTCTTGCTCACCATGAGGGTAAGTGGAAAATAAAGTTACATCATTCTGTGGGTGAAATATTCCTTAAACCCAGTGAGACCGTGTGGTCAATCCAAAAGCAAAAACCTACCAATTCTGACAAACTCCAAGCATTGATTATGCAAGAATGGGCTGCCATCAGTCAGGATTTGGCAAAGATGACAATTGACAGCATGCCAGAGTAAGTTCAAAAGTCCTGCAAAGGGTAAATGCTGCAAATACTGACTTGTTGCATGAACTTTATGTAATTGTCAATAAAAGTCTCTTACAAACACTTGTAATTATATATACCACAGTAACAAAAATATCTAAAACAATGACGCAGCAGACAAATTGATATTCATGTCATTCTGAAAACCTTTGTCCACAGCTGTAGAGTTAACTATTTTCTATTAGGTGTGGCAGCTGATAGGTTTATTCAGGTCACCCCCTACATGATACAAGGATGAGATGGTCATGTGTCCATCAGAACTGCTGCTGTCTGTCCAGCTGATGGTGTTTGTGTCTCTCAGCCCATCAGATGCAGGTGGAGTCAGGAATGAAGTCTGTCCTGCTGCCCTGCAGAACCAGAGTTCGCCTGCATGATGATGATAAAGTAATGTGGAAGGACAGATATAATAGGATGGTCCATGTGTATGAGAATGGTTCTGACCAGCCTGGAAAACAGGACCCAGTTTACAGAAACAGAACAAAGATGAAGGGAAACTTGAAATATGGCGACCTCAGTCTGACTCTGAAATTCCCCACTGATGAAGACAGTCATGCTTTCACCTGCAGCTTCTACAGCAGAGAGGGAAACACCCTGAAGAAGAAATATGTGAAGCTCATGGTCAGAGGTCAGTATTTTCAATTTGACATGTCTGGATTTGTTTGGCCCCCAGTAAACTGACCAACTGTCATCAATATTAATGAGAGGTTAATTAAGTTAAAATAGCAAGGTAAGGCAGGGCAGGTTTATTTCTACATCACATTTCATGTACAGGACAATTCAAGGTGCTTAAAACATTAAAGGGACTTGAGGCAGGAATTTAAAAAACAAACATGCATGTCAATTTTTTTAATACTAATGGGTGATGAAGCGCTAAATACCAAAAATAACGTTTCCACCCACGTTTCTCTCTGTTGCCTTGAACAGGCTGTGTGCTGCAAAATGTGCTGCAATTCGGAGTCTGAATTTCCCGCGCTGCCATGCGGACGTGACGTCAAATGACGCTACATCCACAGTTTTGATACAGGAAGAAGACGGTCATGGTAAATTCAAAGACTAAGCGATAGTTATGGATTCTTTTGCCGTCAGCAAACGATTCAGATCAATTTAAAGACCACTTAAAAGTGTAACTACGTAAAAAAAAACCTTAGGAAACAACATTATAGCTTCAGTTTGTGCTTCCGTGACGGCTTGGCTCGTGGCTGCAGTTACCTGAAGCGCCAGTCACGCCAGTCGTGAGTTTCGTTCCTTAATCTTGCCTTAAGTCCCTTTAAAAGCATTACAGTAGGGTGCAGAAGAGAACAAACTTTAAAAAGAAATTAAAGTCAGAAAAATATAAAATAAGATAAAGTGCAATTAAACAGAATAATTGATAATAGCAGTTGTTTTGTTAAAAGGCAGAACATACAAAGGTTTGTTTTTAACCATGATTCAAAGCTGCCTACAGGTTGATCAGAGCTACAATTTTCTGTGAGTTTGTTCCACATGTGAGGAGCATAAAACTGAATGCTGCCTCTCCATGTTTAGTTCTTACTCTAGAAATCAGAAACAGACTTGACCCCAATGACCTGATTGGTTCATAACAAACTAGAAAAACCAGACACACAAAATTCTGGATTGCATGGGGAAAGTATTACATGCAAATTTGGATCTCAGTAGATCAGCCCTTTGACCCAACAAAATGTCTTCCAGTGTGGAAAGAGAGCAATTCAATCTGGTATAAAGCATATTTTCCTCTGTGATCAGTGCTGCTGCATGATACCCATTCAATAAACTAAATGACCTCAGTTCCCTCAGAATAGGGAACTGGGGTGCAACACTGTCTTGCCTCATTGGTTCTCTCCTTAGTTCCTCCTGAATCAAAACGGTTTCACAATGTAAACATGAAATGAATTAATTACTTTTTGACAATGAAATGTTTTTTGCCACACGCACGCAGTTACTCTGAGCACAGATGAAAGACAAGCAATATATGGAAATTAGAGCAAAGCATATTTTACCTCCAAATATTTCCCTTCCAACAGCCCAACTGATGGTGTTTGTTTCTCTCAGTTCCTCAGTTGAAGGTGGAGTCAGGGGTGGAGTATGTCCTGCTGCCCTGGAAAACCAAAGTTCACCTCTATGGACACAGCAAAGTGGAGTGGCAAACTTTCCCACAACAGTTGTGGGAAAGTTGACTCCAAGCAGAGGGAAAGGAAGCTGAACTTTTTTTTAACCATGCTGTAAACATGTTATCTTAAAGGCCGTGTACCTGATTTTATTTTAATCTCTTTCAGAGAAATGCTTTCCACACGGTAAAATATGTGTTAAAAGAGATAATTTCATGAAAATAAATCACTCATTGATTGCGTATATGCATGAATCTAGACCTTTTTAGTTTAGGTTTCTAAAGGCCCTTTCAGATAGAACGCGGTAAGCGCAAGAGGAGGGCGGCAAACCCATTCATTGTGTATGTGGTACCGCCGCGGCAGCGCGTTCCGCCATGACACGGTTCATGCCAATGCGGTTCAGTTTCAACAAGTTTCGGTTTCCAATCAGCCACTCACAGCGTTTTCTAACAAGAAGCTCCCTCCTCTCTTTCATGCACGGCAGCACTTGTAAACAGAACCGCATGGCGTCTGCCGAAGGGAAAGTGGCGATGCCTCAGTAAAACAGACTGTAAGCATCAAAACTGAGGAGGAGAGAGGCTTGAAACGCAGGAGAGACCAAAGAAGGAATAAAGTTCATGTTCTCTGTGTATTGTACTGAAGGTAGAGAGCAGCTGGACGCCTCGGACTGAATGTGGACTCGAAATCCGCCTGGACAGGTATTTTTTTCAATAGTATGTGTCTGCAGTCCCGGAGACCGCAGTTTCAGACCCGCAGTTTCAGACCCGCAGTTTCAGACCCGCAGTTTCAGACCCGCAGTTTTAGACCCGCAGGTTCAGACCCCTTTGTTTTCGCAACAGCGCACTCTACTGGACGTTAAAAAAAAACTACATTTCTGGACCAGCCATTTGCTTCTCGATGCCTCGTTATTCGTGACATGTAAATTGCACAACCCTAACACTTTTTTTTCAGAATTTACACCTTTAGCTGTAAAAGAAATTGAAACAAAAATTTAAATTTAATTCTAAATAAATAAAGATTAAGATTTTTACTTTAGGTATTGATACTTCTGGCTACAATTTAGCCCCAAGTTTAAGTATTTTTCCAACAACAGTCATAAGGCTTTAACAGCAACCTATTAAATAATATACACTACTCACAAAAAGTTAAGGATATTTGGCTTTTTGTATGATGTCAGAATGAATCTAAAATCCACAACCTTTCCAGGTGAACTGAATTAAACTTTTTCAAGACTTTTCAATGCACATGTACATTGATCAATGGTTAAATATTTATTCTGCTTCATTCTGTTCTCCAAAAACAAAAGTTGAATATCCCTAACTTTTTGTGATTAGTGTATATTAATATACAAATAAAACTAAGCAGCTCTGGAAGAAGCCATTGTACCAAATGAGGAGGTGTTTTTGCGGAGTGAAAATGGAGATGTACTGCAGGCCTTTTCAGTATTCAGCTGTATTCATGAGAAATGTCAACTATGTTGAACAAGAGCTATGAGGAGATACAAATGAAGACAGAACGAATCTTTTCATGTCTTAACTGAAAACCAGATCATTTATCATAATTGATAATTCAACTAACATTATAAATACATTTATACATCACTTCCACAACTACTACTAAAGTTCCATTAAGTTCTACATGATGTAATTGCTGGGATATATACTACTTTTTTTTTTTTAATAGCATCAAGACTTTGAATTTAACATGACAACAGTCATGTTTCCTTTTTTTCTGTGAGATTGAGAGAAAGATTGGAAAAACAAATGGTTTTAAATGTTTTATTTAAGGGCTTGATCTGCAGAGAAAAGACAGACAACATCACAAGGCTGAAAAAGAAATACTTAACATGTACATATCCATCACAATTTACACTGAAGTATTCTGGACAACAGCAAAGTCATTATTAGACTGACATTAACAGCATATACAGCTATAAATATCAGCTGCATTTAACATACAGACATTACAGACATGTTAAAGCTAAAAATAGATTAAATGTGCTGGATCCAACTCCAACTTTTTTTTTTTTATTAGTACCTAATACTACACAAAGTATAGTGCTGTACTGTTGCATTGCAGCAGGAACAATTAAGCGTTACAACACAACCCACACCTGTGAATAGTTTATCGATGAACATTAGATCACAGAATTAAGAATTAAATTGTTGGGGTCTTTTTTCAAAGTATTTAATTACAACTGAAAACAGAAACACAAGTTGGATAAAGTATAAAGTTCCCGCAACCATCACTAAACATGTGAGGTGAATGTTTACAAACGTTAACTTTTCTAAAATTAAACCTTTATGACAAATAGCCTGGTTGAAACACAAGATCATGTTTCCTCCACTTACACAATTTTGTGGGATGACATGAAGCCGCTGAAGCGACAATAAAAGTCTGCAACAGGTCATCTGTCCAAAACTATCCAGGTTCTTCAGGACCTTAAAAAGAGAGTTTAATTAGTCAAAGTTTATATTTTTCATAGATCTCTAAATATACATATTATTACAAATAATAAATGATTAAAAACAAGCATTGCATCTTGTCCTTTATTAATTACTGTAATATAATATTGTCTGTTAAACATACAGTACTAATTTATGATACGAGGAATTCACTATTATCACTAAGTAGATTGTAGCTGCTAATATGTTTCTGCCTTTCAGAGAATGTAAACAGTTTAATACTTTAATGAAAACTGACCTAAGGCCTACATAGGTTCGTGTTTTTGGTTTGTTTTCTAATCATAATCTACTATAACTGTCACGGCTACCTTACATTTATTAGTTGGGATGCTTTGGTTTCGTTAAACAAAATCTCTGAGTCAAACAAGCAGCTTCTTTCCAACGAGCTAAGCTAAACTAGCCTATTAGCTTACCCATAATCTTACAATGAAGTTAGACGTAGCTTTCTGACTACTGCAGTAGGCAAGGCAAGTTTATTTGTATAGCACATTTCATGTACAGAACAATTCAAAGTGCTTTACATAAAACATTATAAGCAAAAGGGAGAGAAAAAAATAATTAGAAGCATGATTCAAAAGGAGGGTCACACCATTTCGAACTCATCACGGTAAAACAAGTATTTAATTTTTTAAAGATGACAAAATACTTAGAGGGTATTAAATAAATAAACAGGACTCACTTTCCGATCGCCGTCCTTGTTGGTTTGTAAGGAAATAGAGGGCGCTGTCGTGAAAAGAGAAGGGGTCTAGATCTGCGGGTCTGAAACTGCGGTCTCCGGGTCTGCAGCCACATGCTTCTCATTTTTTTCAATAACTTTCTTCTCAGTAACATTTACGTCCTCGGGTGCTGGCGTTTCCTCTGCTGGTCTACCGTATATACATAGTGATATTTACAACGTAAAGCAACGAAGCTTTACATCACTGCTTCTGAAGTGGCCGGTTAGAAACTTTATCAGGCTGTCACGTTGTAATGTCGCCTTTAACATTATAACTCATCATAACTGTGCATCTGTGTACATAACTGTAGTTACGGTAAACTACCGGTTATGGTAGAAAATGTCATTTAGCTGATCTGCAGCCGTTTACTGCAACCAGAACAGTAATTTCACTGAAAGATGCAAGTTTTCTCTGGAGAGTTTCTTTGTGCACAAGTATGAAACGTGCACGTTATTTCATGCATGTTGAGTGGGAGGTGAGAAAAACGAGAGTAGGAGCGTTTTGTCACTGGGAGAAACAGTTAGGGCGGGGCTTACAGTTCAAACTACACTCTTCACCTCGCTCACGGCTCCCAAATGCAAAATCAGGTACAGCACCTTTAACATGGATGTTTATGACTTCCTGAACCAGCCCCTAGTGGCCAAAGGGTGAAGTGCAATTCTTCACACTTCTAGACTGGCTTCACTTTTGTCCACTAGAGTTTGCTGCTTGACTCTGCCTCTCATTGGACAGACAGGACAGACGACACTTTGTTAATTCAGTGAAGCTACTTCAGACTGGAAATGAAACAAATCTGCTTTACCTTCAGATATTTCATTTATAGTCAATGAGAAACTTCCTGAAGCTGCTGTCTGTCCATCTGATGGTGTGTATTTCTCTCAGTTCCACAGGTGGAGGTGGATTCAGGGGTGGAGTCTGTCCTGCTTCCTTGGAAAACCACAGTTCACCTGCCTGAAGACGCCAAAGTGGGAATGGAGGGACAATCATAACAGAGTTGTCCATGTGTATCAGAGCGGTTCTGACCAGCCTGAAGAACAGAACCAGTTTTACAGGAACAGAACCAAGATGGAGACAAACCTGCATAAAGATGGAGACTTCAGTCTGACTCTGAAACACCCAACAGATGGAGACAGCGACACCTTCACCTGCAGCATCTACAACAGAGAGGGAAACATTTTGATGAAGAAACAAGTGAAGCTCACAGTCAGAGGTCAGTGGTTGAAATCTCTTTTTTTTTTACAATTAGCTGTGGAGTCCTGATTAGAACCTGATTAAAAGTTTTTTACTTTGTGAGTAAATGCAGTGAGTCCAGAATGACACTTTAGTGTAGATGAGGAAACTGTGCAGAAAGCAGAGCTACAGAACAGACAGGACAAGTCTGATCACTTCTGATTACAGATACAGATCAATAAAAGAGTTCCTGTGATGAAAAAGCAGCAGATTTGTTCTAAAATAATCATTAATAATGTGGCGTCAATATTACCGGCATTCCTCCTTACCCTCATCTTCACTACTTCCTCATGGGGCCTTCCACGATGGGAGTTGTGTCTGCTCTGTTCACATGTAGTGAACAGCAATAAACCATGAGAGTTTCACTATCCAATTTAAATGTGTTTCATGACCTCCGAGACGATGGTTCATGGAGGGGTGGGGCTCTGCACCATGTATGACATCTACCCTGGTCTACCGTGGTTGAAGTGGTCTCAATGGCGGCCCCTCAGCATGGATGACCTCTATAAGTGTTTTTTCCTAATGTGATTCCTCAGTATCTCGCCATATTACTAGACCTTGTGATGTGTGCGGTGCATGTGTGTGTGCATGTATGTATGCATGAGTTTATATGTGGGGTTTGGAGGGATGGGTTTAATTGTACCCTGTTTTTATCGTATTCTATCCTGTAAAACCCTTTGTGTGGCATTGTGCTGTATGTATGAAAAGTGCTTTACAAATTAATTTTGATTTGATCTCAAAAGACCCTTCTGAAGAAAAACATTGTTGGAGTCCAGTTTCCCTCGCAGGGCCAGGCTTTTGCCTACGGGGTCTGGTTCGGCTCAGCCAGAAAGGATGACGTGGGCTCCCTTTCCTTTAAACTCACCACCTGCGCGCAGGGCCATAGGGTCAGGTGTACTGTGAACTGGCCGGTGGCCAAAGGTTGGGGGGTCTTTGGCGGTCTGTTCCTTGGCTGCATAAGCAAGCTCCAGGGATGTGTAATGTCACCTCTTGGCAGAGAAGGAGCCTGAGATTGAGCAGTTCTGACTAATTGGATTCATCTTGACGCACTGCTGGGGCCCTGGAAACAACATCCTCAAGAGGGTCTGGACCTTATTCCATTCTCGAGTTGCCCCCTGTGACAGATGCCGAGCTGGTGTGGGCATACCCATGCCCCCTGGCTTGGTGCCTGTGCATTGGGTCTTAACCCGGTGAACGAGAGGGTAGCCTTCCTCCTGTGCACGAAACAGCTGTTCAGAGTACCCATCCATTTTGGAGTCTTTGGACAGCGTGTTGGAGAGCGCTCTTCCAGGGAGCTCCATCGTCCATCGTTCTGCTGGGAGACTTCAATGCACACGTGAGCAATGACAATGAGACCTGGAGGGGTGTGATTGGGAAGAATGGACCCCCTGATATGAACCTCAGTGGTGTTCTCTTGTTGCACCTCTGTACTCATCAAGGATTGTCCATAATGGGCACCATGTTCAGGCATAAGTGTCCACATGTACACCTGGTATCAGGACACCTTAGGCCTGGGATGTCCTTGCTGTGGATGCAAACGTTCACAAAAGACGTCTGCGTCATCTGTGAATATACTTGCTGCAGCATGTTGCGGCGTATACGCTCAATACCGAAGGCCACCACTGGGAGCAGTACATAGCACTTGGACACTGAGAATGTGAAAAGATCAATCTGCCAGTCAGATTGTATTTCCAGGGCATAAGTGAAAGACCCAGGTGTATGTGGAAAATGAACAACGTAGACAACTTCTTCAAGGACAAAGTTACCTTTGCTGCTGCGAAAGAAAAAAGAGGTCTCGTTGCCAGCAGAGGTGGTATGTGTGGCCACTGAACCAAAATCAACGCGAGTGACCCACATGCCATAGGTACGCTGGGAACGCGTGGGCGCCATGATGCGTACATGTACACGTTGCCAGCAGCAAGTATATTCCAGCCCTTAGGCTACAGTTCAATGATTGACTTTGTAGGCGTGTCGTTGTACTTGAGGTCCCTTATCTCTGCCACCAAGGAGCTTTTTAACTACCTCAGCCTCAGTGACAGGAGAGTCCATCCCTGCGTCCCCAAACTCTGTTTCATCACCAGAGGACATGTTGGTTGGATATATTTCACTATCTGGTGGACCATCCTCTTCAGTACCCCTAAATAGACTTTAACGGGGAGGCTTTACGGCCACAGCTCTGACAAGCAGCTTCGACAACAGAGGTGCGGAACACAACCCACTCGGACTCAATGTCCCCTGCTTTACTCGGGACATGGTTGAAGCTCTCCCGAAGGTGGGACATGAAGCTCTCTCTGACAGGGGACTCTGCCAGACATTCCCGGCACGCTTCGTTGTGACAGATGTACCTCTCATTGTCGCAGCAAAGCGCTTTTCTCCAGAGGAGGAGGAGGAGATCTGCAACAGATAAAAGGTTCCACCTGATCCTGATAACAAGGCAGAACTTGGGGGGGTTCAGGTTTGTCCGGGAGCTGCATTCTTTCACACAGACCTCTTCCAGGTTTACTTCAGGCTGAACAAGGACCACTTTTTTTCCCTGAACTGGCCTCTTCTATGGGACGCGCTAGGATGTCGTCACAGCGTGCATCGGGCGCAGCGGCGTCAGTGGCACCGCGGCGGCATGCGCCCACCTTGCACGGTGCGGCATGGCGGAACGCGCTGCCGCGGCGGTACCAAATACACAATGAATGGGTTTGCCACCGTAGACCTGCACTTGCCGCGTTCTATCTGAAAGGGCCTTGACTCTGCCTCTCATTGGACAGACAGGACAGACGACATTGTGTCAATTCAGTGAAGCAATTTGAGAGATTTCGGACTGGAAATGAAACAAATCTGCTTTACCTTCAGATATTTCACTTATAGTCAATGAGAAACTTCCTGGAGCTGCTGTCTGTCCATCTGATGGTGTGTATTTCTCTCAGTTCCACAGGTGGAGGTGGATGCAGGGGTGGAGTCCGTCCTGCTTCCTTGGAAAACCACAGTTCACCTGCCTGAAGACGCCAAAGTGGAATGGAGGGACAATCATAACAGAGTTGTCCATGTGTATCAGAGCGGTTCTGACCAGCCTGAAGAACAGAACCAGTTTTACAGGAACAGAACCAAGATGGAGACAAACCTGCATAAAGATGGAGACCCCAGTCTGACTCTGAAACACCCAACAGATGGAGACAGTGACACCTTCACCTGCAGCATCTACGAGCAGAGAGGGAAACATTTTGATGAAGAAACAAGTGAAGCTCACAGTCACAGGTCAGTGGTTGAAATCTCTTTTTTTTTTTACAATTAGCTGTGGAGTCCTAACTAGAACCTGATTAAAAAGTTTTTTACTTTGTGAGTAAATGCAGTGAGTCCAGAATGACACTTTTGTGAAGATGAGGAAACTGTGCAGAAAGCAGAGCTAATGAACAGACAGGATGAATCTGATCAATCTGAGTATAGATATGCAGATCAATAAAAGAGTTCCTGTGATGAAAAACAGCAGATTTTTTCTAAAAATAATCATCAATAACGTGGCGTCAATATTACCGGCATACCTCCTTATCCTCATCTTCACTGCTTCCTCATGGGGCCTTCCACGGTGGGAGTTGTGTCTACTCTGTTCACGTGTCGTGAGCAGCAATAAAACATGAGATTTTCACCATCCAATTTAAATGTGTTTTATGACCTCCAAGACAATGGTTCATGGAGGGGTGGGGCTCTGCACCATGTGTGACGTCTACCCTGGTCTACCGTGGTTGAGGTGGTCTCTATGGCGCTCCCTGTGGCTGCAGATCGTCACCTCTCAGCATGGATGGACTCTGTAGGTGGTTTTTCCGAATGTGATTCCTCAGTATTTCGCCATATTACTAGACCTTGTGATATGTGCGGTGCGTGTGTATGTGCATGTATTGCCACCTTTCCACCATCACTTTTCTGCTCAACTCACCTCACCTCGCCTCGGTTATTGGGCTTTTCTACTGGGGGTTTTCCGCACTGAGGCGATATATTTTCTGTACCTGCTCTGTGAGGTTCTGAGCGTGCTGAAGCGAGCTATGTCTGACGTCATCTCACTGCATACCACCTATTGGCCAGGGGGTTAGCCAATCAGATGTCGGGTCAAAGAGTGACATCATTAAATGAGCGACAGTTCACACGCCCTACCAGTAAGTCGCGGTAACGCAACTCATGAATTGTTAAGGCCTTTTCAGATAGAACGCGTTTTTTGCGGCGTTCACCGCGGGGTAGGGCACAGAGTCGGCGAAAGAGCACAGCGGCAGCGAGCACGTCAGGCACACGTTGCTAAGGGACAGACCAGGAAGTGTTTTCTCCCCGGCACGCTTCGTTGTGAGAGATGTACATCTCATCGTCGCAGCAAAGGGCTTTTCTCCTGAGGAGGAGGAAAAGATCAGTAGCAGATAAAAGGGTGGGGGTCCACCTGATCCTGGTAACAAGGCAGAACTTGTGGGGGTTCAGGCTCGTCCGGGAGCTGCATTCTTTCACACAGACCTCTTCCAGGTTTACTTCAGACTGAACAATGGCCACTTTTTTTCCCTGAACTGGCCTCTCCTATTGGACGCGCTATGATGTCGTCACAGCGTGCATCGAATGCCCGAATTGAAAATTTTTCAATTCAGGCACAGCGGCGTCAGTGGCACAGCGGCGGCATGCGCCCACCTTGCGCGCCGCGGTGCTCCGCGGCATGGCGGAACGCGCTGCCACGGTGGTACCACATACACAATGAATGGGTTTGCCGCCGTCGGCCTGCGCTTGCCGCGTTCTATCTGAAAGGGCCTTTAGTCAGCCACCAGTAAAAACAGGAACAGAGAAAGAAGATGAGGTGAAATAAGATCCAAGAAACGGATGGTATCATTACTTGCACTCTTAATGGGAGCACTTGTGTGGTGTGATTGGTTGTAGGTTTTCCTTGTAACCTGAGGGTTGTGGGTTCAAGTCCCTTTTCTGGCAAATAGTTTTTGTTTCTCCATGTTGAGATAGATAGATAGATAGATACGCAACAAGATTGTGGAGAAAAAAAGAAAGCATATTGTTTGCATTAAAATAGATTTGAACCCAGGGTCCACTTGTCCTTGCTCCTACACACCTGATTCAAATCAGTGAGTCTCTGCAGAAATTTTATTGTGCCTTTGATCCTCATTTTTGATTGGAATGGCCCCCCAGGTGTGCTGGAGTTGGGAGAAATGGAAAGCCTGAAGGGACACCGGCCCTTGAGGACCAGGGTTCCCCACTGCTGATTTAGAGTGACCAAATCACCTAACATCATGTCTTTGGACGGTGGGAGAAAGCTGGAGTACCCGGAGAGAACCCACACATGCACAGGAGAACATGTAAACTCCACACAGGAAGGCCGCTGTTGGAATTGCTCAAACCCCTCCCCAGCCCAGGCTTGAACTAGTGACCTTCTCACTGTGAGGCTGCTAACCACCACACCACCATGAAGCTCCTGGACAGGACGTTTTTTAAATGGATGGATGGATTTCAATCGTACGGAAAAAAAACAGTGGAAGTTGTTCTTCCCTCTGAGGAATCTTTGGTCTCACAGTGTCTGCCGAGGAACACGTAAAACTTCTATTCCTCTAAGTTACTTTCTATTTGATAGGCTCCAACTGAGCTTTATATGTACTATTTTAGACCAAAATTCAGACCACTATTAAGAACACAATAGGGGATTATCACGCTTACCGGAAGTTGCCGGCTTTTTGACACTTCCTCTTC
Source organism: Atherinomorus stipes (assembly GCA_023101725.1). Classification (NCBI taxonomy): domain Eukaryota; kingdom Metazoa; phylum Chordata; class Actinopteri; order Atheriniformes; family Atherinidae; genus Atherinomorus; species Atherinomorus stipes. Next base: position 28,434 of record JALJCO010002807.1, read on the forward strand.
CGGGCCATGTTAACGACAGCCGTTCCTGCGCTATTATACTGTTTAAATCGGATAAACTCCAAACATATTTAAGTTTTCATTCTAGACTGAAGTGATACTGGATCAAAGGCTGGATCAAAGCGTCGATTTACCGCGGTGAAGGGCCGAACTTTATAATAAAACACACGTTTGTTTGTCCCCGGTGGGGCACAACACCGGCACTTCGCAGCAGCTAGCATTAGCCAGCTAGCGTTTAATGACCTGCTTAACATTGTGCGTCTTAAAACACACAAACATCTGAAAATCGGGTCTGTACCTCCCCGTTTCCAGTGGAACAACTGGGGACTGCCAAGAAAGGAGACGCTTTCAGATGCTTGTGTGTGTTATAAGACGCACAATGTTAAGCACGTCAGTAAACGCTAGCTGGCTAATGCTAGCATGCTGTGAAGTGCCGGTGTTGTGCCCCACCGGGGACAAACAGACGTGTGTTTTATTAGGGGCTCAGCCTCTCCGCAATGCAAATCGATCGCTTTGATCCACTTCTTCCTTAGTATCACTTCAGTCAAGAATGAAAACTTAAGTATGTTTGGAGTTTATCCGATTTAAACAGTATAACAGAGCAGGAACGGCTGTCGTTAACATGGCCCGGAAGAGGAAGTGCCAAATGTTTCAACTTCCGGAAACCGGAACGCGGAAGCGTGATAATCCCCTATAGTCCAGTATAAAGTAAAAGAAGATGAACATTCTTCATTTTTCAAATCCGGCTAGCCGTCATCCATGCACAGGTGTATAGCACTTTTATCCTCTGCTGCTTCCACAGACTCTGAGATTTTTCACACTATTTGGCATCTACAAACATGATTCCATCTCAAGAGGTTGATGATGTTTTGTTCTACACCCAGTCTGTCACATGGAGGTGGAGGAGGAAACAGGAGTCTGTCCTGCTGCCTTTCATAACAACAGCTGACCTGCCTGAAGACTGCAGAGTGGAGTGGCAGCGCTCTGAGCCTGAACCTCTGATCACCGTCCATCTTTATCAGAACGGGTCTGACCAGCCTGAAGACCAGGACCAGGTCTACAGAAACAGGACAAGGATGCAGACAAACCTGCTGAGAACTGGAGACCTCAGTCTGACTCTGGAACGTCCCACAGACGGAGACAGTGGACGGTACATATGTGGAGTCTGGAGGGGGGAAAACATCCTGCGACTGAAAACTGTTCAGCTGACAGTTACAGGTTTGTTTGACTCTCATTCCTCTTATTTTTTTCAATTCGATACAATACAGCTTTATTTATAAAACACCCAATTCACACAAAATCATACTCCCAGGCCCTTTACACATAGTCCAGGTGAACATCAATTAAAGAATGCCATTAAGATCCAATTAAAACACAATAGTGCAGTGCATAATAACAGAGGATGAACATTCTTCATTTTTCTAATCCAGTCAGCCATCATCCATGCACAGGTATATAGCACTTTTTATCCTCTGCTGCTTCCACACTTTGAGATTTTTCACACTATTTGGTGTCTACAAACATGATTTCATCTCAAGAGGTTGATGTTTGTTCTCTCCCAGTGCTTTGCATGGAGGTGGAGTGAGGGGTGGAGTCTGCCCTGCTGCCTTTCATAACAACAGCAGATCTGCCTGAAGACTGCAGAGTGGAGTGGTGGCGCTCTGAACCTGAACCTCCGATCACCGTTCATCTTTATCAGAACGGTTCTGACCAGCCTGAAGACCAGGACCAGGTCTACAGGAACAGGACCAGCATCCAGAGAAACCTGCTAAGAACTGGAGACCTCAGTCTCACTCTGGAACGTCCCACAGACGGAGACAGTGGACGGTACATATGTGGAGTCTGGAGGGAGGAAAATATCTTGCTGCAGAAAACAGTTCAGCTGACGGTCAAAGGTTTGTTTGTTTCTTTATTCTTCTCTTTTCTTTCCAGTTCAATACAATACAGCTTTATTTGTACAACACCAGTTCACACAAATCATCCCAAGAACCTTTGCACATCGCCTAAATCAACACAATTAACAGAATTCCAATTAGAAAAAACACAATACTCCAGTACGTAAACAACTGTACTTCGTGGAGTTACGATTCCTCATTTTTAATCTCCCATTCTCTTCAACATGTTTAAAAGCACTATTTGGACCTACTGCTCCCATAGATTTTCAGAACTCCCCACGCCCACCTTCCATTTGCTGTCTTCCTTTTTCTTTTTAACTCGTCCTGTCCATCATCGTAGCTGCAAAACGTTGTGTTGACCAAATTTATTTTTGCTATGGAAGCTGTGACACTTAAACGTCTTCTTGATAGTTTGAATTATTTCTAATTTAGTTATTTGATATTTGATATTTCCTTTTTAAATCCTCATTTATAAGTGCATTACAGGGCTCCAGAGTGTTATCATTTGGTTGCATATGGACCTCAAAAATTAGCTCAGTGCGCCTAACTTTTTTCTAGGTTGCACTGTGCATCTAACATCTATCAGGTGTAGGTGAGAGAATTTCTCCAACAAGCATGGCCTGAGCACAACAGGACTAGCCGGTCCACATTAGACTGAGGTGCTGCAAAGAAAGACTACAGAGGAGACCCTTGCAGAAACAATCAATTGTCAAATGTGGAATATGGTGCAGTTTGCTCATATGTGGTCGTCATGTACTAACTTCACCAATTTAAGAAGTTTTTTTTTTTTTTGTCTGAGTGACCTAAAGCAGAAACCTGGATGAAGGTTTGATTGCTTTGTGACGTCTGTGTGACATCACCTGACCTGACGAAGTTCCCAGCAGAGTCCTGTCTGTGGGACCACAGTTTTAGGCAACTGACCTGTACCCATCCAAATCTGTGTTGATTACCAAACCCGACGCCATTTCCTCTACCGTTATCTGCCGGTCAGTTCCATACCCAACTCCGTGGGATGTAGGGGCTAGAACCCGTTACCAGACCTGCAGGTTAACGCCAACTTCAAAATACTCCCCGTCCCCTCCTTCATTGAGTCAGCTGGAGTTTCTTTATTTGTTTTAATACTAAACCTACTTGTACTAGGTCCTAGAAGATTATTTATTATATTGTCATTATTGTTATTGTTAATAATAATAATGTTCATAGTGATAATAATGATAATAAAAAAGGAAAATCAGATCCACCTCCGTCAGATACCCCGAGTTGCACCTGGAGAAGATCCGTAGAAAATGAATGTTATGTTTGACTAAACTGCAAATTGTTTTTCAAAAATAAACAATTTCCCTGAAGCTTCACAGCCTTCTGGGACATTTCAGAGTTTGAATGTTTAGTTTCATGAAGTTCAGTGAAGCTAGACCTTAAAAAGTTTTTCAGGTTTGTTTCTTTAAGACAGTTTTCTAAACCTCATTATTGTTCGCTATAACTGCAATAATCACCAATGTCTACGTAAAATGATCAAAAGAAAATGCTGAAACTGGATTAAAAATGAGCTGCCGATGGCCATGTTGAAAACATTGTGGTGTAACCTAACCTCTTTGCTGGTGCACCCAAATTAAAAACTTTGGTGCACTGGTGCAACCAGTGCTGGAAGTTAGTCCGGAGCCCTGCATCAAACATAAGAGTATTAATGAACCTACCTGACTAAAGGAAATACAAAGTTAAGAAAATGAAAAAATAGGGTGAACAGAAAATTTGAGATAAAGTGAAAAGAAGAATATTAGTAGACATTGGTGCCTACAAACACGATTTCCTGTCAATAGGTTGTTGTTTTTGTTTCCTCTCCCAGTCTGTCACA
>JALJCO010002809.1:0-73492 GCA_023101725.1 Atherinomorus stipes
AAAGGCCCTTTCAGATAGGACGCGTTTTTTGCGGCGTTCACCGCGGGGTAGGGCGCAGAGTCCGCGAAAGACCACAGCGGCAGCGAGCACGTCAGGCACGGGTTGCTAAGCGACAGACCAGGAAGTGTTTTCTTCCCGGTGTGGGTACCGGTGCGGCACGCTTCGTTGTGAGAGATGTAGCTCTCATGGTCGCAGCAAAGAGCTTTTCTTCTGAGGAGGAGAAGATCAGCAGCAGATAAAAGGGTGGGGGTCCACCTGATCCTGATAACAAGGCAGAACTTGGTGGGGTTCAGGTTCGTCCGGGAGCTGCATTCTTTCACACAGACCTCTTCCAGGTTTACTTCAGGCTGAACAAGGACCACTTTTTCCCCTGAACTGGCCTCTCCTATTGGATGCGCTAGGATGTCGTCACAGCGCGCTGCGCCCGAATTGAAAAATGTTCAATTCCAGCGCAGCGGCGTCAGCGCCACCGCGGCGGCATGCGCCCATCTTGCGCGGAGCTCCGCGGCATGGCGGAACGCGCTGCCGCGGCGGTACCACATACACAATGAATGGGTTTGCCGCCGTCCTCCTGCGCTGCCGCGTTCTATCTGAAAGGGCCTTTAACTAGCAACCATCTTGTATCATACCTGCACCGTGATTCACCCCAGCCAATAAAAGACCGTCTTATCTTGACTCTTGTTCTGTCCCTTCCTCTCTTCCTTTTCCTCTCTTCCTCCTGTAATGTTTTCTTACCGAATCCGACATGATGTGCGTTCAAAACACTCGCGGGGTTGATCCCTGGTTCACATCCGGTTGCTAGTGAGTGACGCGGTGCTGCAGCCAATAGTCGGCTGCAACGTCACAGTGGCGTCCCGGATGGGAATCTTACATAGTGCTGTTTCTAAACCCCGGGACGCCTCTGGGCAGTGACGGCTCGAAAATGCACAAAATGAATGTTGGTGTGCATCAAAACGAGTCAGAAACGCAGATTTTTAAGGTCTAAAAGTTACGTTGTGTGTCTTTAATATAAAAAGCTTTGGAAGGCCAGAGCTGCAGGCTTTCAGCACTGCTAGAGGAGGAAAAGAGAGGAGGGGGGGGGGGGCGCAGCGTCTCAACTGCTGCCTGCATAGATGCCTGTCTGTAAATTTTACAGAGGGGCGCGTAACGACCAACGCACCCGACGTATCGGCCGATGCTAATACTAGCCAAAAACGCAAATATTGGCCGGCAGATGTATCATTCGATCCCTAATTGGTTGATATCAGAAATTAAGTGTTGGATAATATCGGTAAATCAGATATCGGTAAAAAAGCCACGACTGAACATCTCTAAATTTTATGTTTTGTATCGGCACAGTGGGATTAAACAGCTTTTTATAAATGGTGCATTTGGGCGGCTGGACCATGATCACGGCTTAACTCGAGCATTTCAGCCATCATCACGCGTGATGCCTCTTTTCTCCTCCGTCTGTCTCTCTCGCTCTCCCTCCCCGGCTCATCTGTCTGTAATGGTTTCCATGCTGTGGAGCAGTGTGTGGCTTTCATTTGCCGGAGGAGGCAAACTGCCGTCCGGGGAGTTACCTGTCAGGACCCTGCTGCACGCTGGCCTCTCTGAGGGGCGATGGATGTTGCACAACAGCAGGAGACGTAGCCTCGGAGGAATGTGGGAAATGAGGGTGGAGATGGGGGGGGATCAGAGGGTGAAGAGAGGCTGGAGGGAGCATCTGTGAGTCACGGTGAGATAAAATGGGTCAGAGGATACTGACCTGAAAAAAATCAGTTGCACAATGGCTGTGATGGAGGACAAAGGGATTACTGAACACACATTTATTCTGTCTAACGTGCAACATTTTCTATCCGCCTTTTATTAGCGAAACACTTTACGTTCTGCATAAATTCTCATCTGGAAGCTGAGTTGGCAATATTCACTGAATGTAAAGAGCATTTGTGTGACTTGCTTCTGAATTGCCGCCCACGTCCGCTTTGTTTGGATATTCGAACAGAAGTGATGTTTACTGACAGCTGTTGCAGCCAACTGGAGGATCACCAACAGCAGAATGAGTCGGTGATGAAAGGCTGCCGCTTCATCACGCCGCCATCTTTTATTCATGCATCCTCCTGCTGGCGGGACGTTTGTCCAGTTTGTCTTCAGTCAGCAGAATGTTTCTGGCCTACTTTCCCCACAAGTCGTATTCACCCGACCTGGGAGCCAAACTGGTCCGTCACGTTTGGTGATATGTAGGTACACGAAGGTTTGTGCCCAAAGTCCCGTTACTGGTGAAGGAAAAAAAGGGATGTCTGGTGGAAAACTGGGGTAATTCAGCAAGTGTGCTGTGTTCAAATGAAATGAAATGAAATGAAATGAAAAATACTTTATTCATCCCCGAAGGGAAATTCAGTATTGTAAAAGCTCACTTTTTTTTTTTTTTTTTTTTTCAATAAACAAAAAGTCAGTTAGTCTTGTTCGTTAGGGTGATGGTTACTGGCAGGAATGAATTCCTGTATCTCTCCGTCCTACAGCGAACTTGACGCAGCCTCCCACTGAACACACTCTGTTGATTCTTCACCGTGTTGTGGAGAGGATGGGAAGAATCCTCCATCAACTTCATCAGCTTGTGAAGCATTCTTTTTTGAACGATCAGCTCCAGCGGCTCCAGAGTTCTCCCCAGCACAGAACCAGCTTTCTTGATCAGCTTGTTTAGTTTCTTCAAGTCTCTGGTTCTGATGCTGCTGCCCCAGCAGATGGCTGCAAAGCTAATTGCACTTTCTACAACAGACTTGTAGAAGATCTGCAACATCTTGTTGCAGACATTAAATGATTTCAGCTTCCTTAGAAGTAGAGTCTGCTCAGACCTTTCTTGTAGATGTAGTCACTGTTGCATTTCCAATCGAGTCTGTTGTCCAGCTGAACTCCAAGGTATTTGTAGTTCTCCACCACCTCCACCTCCTCTTCCAGGATGTAGACAGGACTATGCTGCTTATTCTTGCTCCTCCTGAAGTCAACAATCATCTCTTTAGTCTTGCTGGTATTTAAGATGAGCTGATTGTTACTGCACCATTTCACAAACTGATTGACAAGTTCCCTGTACTCGGCTTCTTGTCCATCACTAATACACCCCACAACAGCAGAGTCATCAGAATATTTCTGCAGATGACAGGACTCAGAGTTGTACTGGAAGTCTGAGGTGTACAGTGTAAAGAGGAATGGTGAGAGTACAGTCCCTTGTGGTGCTCCAGTGCTGCTGACCACCATCTCAGACACACAACCTTTCAGTCTCACAAACTGTGGTCCGTTTGTGAGGTAGTCGTAAATCCAGGTGGTTGTGGAGGATCCACCTGGAAGTTATGGAGCTTCTGACATAGCAAAGCAGCTGAATAGTATTAAATGCACTTGAAAAATCAAAGAACACGACCCTCAAAGTGCTGCCTGACTGGTCCAGATGAGAGTGGGCTCTCTGAAGCAAGAAGATGATGGCGTCTTTAACCCCAAGCCCATTACGATATGCGAACTGTAATGGGTCCTGAAAGGTGTTGACTTGCTTGTTGAGGTGAGCCAGTAAGAGTCTCTCCAGGACTTTCATGATGTGAGATGTCAGGGCAACTGGTCTGTAGTCATTTGGTTCAGCTGGTTGTGGTTTTTTAGGGACAGGAACAAGACAGGATGTTTTCCACAGCACAGGAACTCTGTTCTGTCTCAGGCTGGTGTTAAAAAGGGGCTGGAGAACCCGACATAGTTGTTCTGAGCAGGTCTTGAGAACTCTGGGACTGACACCATCTGGACCTGCAGCCTTGTTCCGATTCAGTTTTTCTAGTTGTTTCTTGACCTGGTCACAGGAGACAGTCAGGCTGGAGGTGGAGACAGAGGAGGTCTCAGGATGCCCTGATGTGGAGGGAGATGAGGCTGTGTTCAGGTCCATGACTGAGGTGCAGGGTGACAGAGTGGAGGTGGGACAGGAAAGCTGTGAGCTCATGGAGGGTGTGTGGAATGTTGGGTTGTCGGCAGGGGGGGGGAACTGAACCTATTGAAGAACATGTTCAGTTCGTTAGCTCTGTCCAGACCTCCGTCAGTCTGATCCCCCTTTAACTTGAAGCCAGTGATTTTCTTCATTCCCGACCACACATCCCTCACGTTGTTCTGCTGGAGCTGCTCTCCAACTTCTTCCTGTCGTCCTCCTTCACTTCTTAGTCTGTGTTTTCAGTTGTTTTTGTGTGGTCTTCAGTAACTCCCTGTCTCCATCCCTGAAAGCTTTCTTTTTGATGTTCAGCAGCTCTTTCAGGTCACTGGTGATCCAGGGTTTGTTATTGGGGAAGCACCTCACTGTTCTTGTTGGAACGATGTTGTCCACACAGAAGTTTATGTAATCTGTCACACACTCAGTCATGGTGTTGATGTCATCTCCATGAGGTTCACAGAGGACATTCCAGTCTGTGGCCTCAAAGCACCCTCTCAGAGCATCTTCAGCCTCAGTAGACCAGGTTTTAATCGTCCTCCTAATGACTGGTTGCTGCTGAACGATGGGGCTTACCAAAAAATACCAATGTCATACGTTTTAACCACCACAGCCCACCTGAGTGTTGCTGCTGACCATGTCCATCCCGTTGTGACCACAGTGGAGCATCTTCTGATGCTACTTTGTGAACACCAACGTAGTTTTTTCTCAGGGTTCGTGGCCCTAAAAGTTTAAGAATCACCACAACAGGGCAGCTTTGAGATGTAGAGGAACGGGAGATTGTCATCGTGGATCTTCAGCACATGTGTGATGCTATCACTTCAATATGGAGCAAAACCTCTGAGGAAAGGAAAACACCTTGTTGGATCTATGACACCAAGAATGAAGACAGTTGTGGATGAAAACGGGTCAAACCTGGTACTAGAAGGTGGAATTGAGGCGATTTTGGAGAGGTTCTGGGATCAGTACGTCGAACTACCCATCTGGAGTTTAGTTATAAGAACTACTCTTTTGCATCAGTTTGCATTCACACATGAGGGAGGACCTTGTTAGGGACCATGTTTGATGCAATCGTCTGCGACAGACAAATTTATGCTCCAGCAGATCTTATAACACTGAGGTTTCTCATCTGTTTTATTCAAATCTAGCTTACCAGCTTTCCATCATCATGGTCATATGCATAGATATAAACACTAGATGCTGCCTACGGACCCGTAGTGTACGTCAGCTTGGCCGCCATCTTAGGTAGGGGTTTCTAAAAAGCAGTTGGGTCCACATCTATGGTTAAGTCACGTTTTTCGTGTCCTGTTTTGTCAGACTGTTCATCTGACACCAAAATGCCAGACTTTTGTGCCGTGTATGAATGCTTTACTGGGGAAAAAAAAAACAGGGAAGCAAAGTAGAAATACGTTTTACAAGTAAGAAGTGGTTTTATATCATTCAGTTGTTATGAACATGTTGAATTTTATGTCTCTTAAGCTAACATTTATTAAACTAGCTTATGTTAACACAAGACGGTCAATCACTGTACGCATGTGTGTGTGTGTGTGTGTGTGTGTCGTAGTTTGTGTGTATGTAAATTAAATTATGCTTGGTCATAAGAGTCATAGCTCTATAATAAACCAACTGGCTTGAAAATCGGTTGAAAATTGAGTCAGTTATGGTGTATTTAATCGGAGATAGATCTCTGCCTACACTGATTAATGCAATGAGTAGACGTGGCATCCCCCTGCCTAAGATGGCGGCGAGCTGATTTATCGCTCCGATGGAAAGCAGCGTCGTAGGCGGCGTCTAGTGATATCTGAGTCATATGTATCACATAACGGAACAGTCCTTCATTGGAAAGCTGCCCTACTAACGTCTTGTTCACCTTTTGTTGAAGTACGCCCGGACTCTTTAGTGGGCGGACCGGGGTTCATGCACTAAGTGTGCGGGCGGCCGCAGATTCTACTGCCACACTTTGCAGCTGTATTTTGTTAATTAAATTTGTATAAAATAATTGCTTTTGGACATTTCAGAAGAGTTCTGGATTTGGGACGTGTACCATTGTGAACAATTTAATAATGAATTGGTACACTCCGATTGTAATAGTTCTTGTTATGAACTCAGTAAATGGTTGTAACAGCTGTGGGGCTTTCTAAGTATGGCAGGGCTGGAAGAAACAGAGATCATGCAAGGGGCGGGGCTTGCCAGTTCTAGCAATCACCAAACATCTACGTATTTCAGTTCCTATGGAACCCCGAAAAGACCCTGCCTCGGAGTAGGAGCTTAAAAGGTTCAGGAACTGAGTGCAGTGGTCCCTAGTTCCTATGTGTCCAAATGTGCAAAAACAGCCTGGTTCCCGACAAGTTTCTAGGAACTCCAAAAGGTTCCAACAGTCCGAAAGCACCTGTCCGAAAACATGACATCAGAGACTTGAAGAAACTAAACAAGCTGATCAAGAAAGCTGGTTCTGTGCTGGGAATAACTCTGGAGCCGCTGGAGATGATCATTAAGAAAAGAATGCTGCACAAGCTGATGAAGATGATGGAGGATTCTTCCCATCTTCTCCACAACATGGTGAAGAATCAATAGTGTGTTCAGTGCGAGGCTGCGTCAGGTTTGCTGTAGGATGGAGAGATACAGAAATTCATTCCTGCCAGCAGCATCACCCTAAAGAACAAGACTGACTCATTATTATGTTATTTCATATTAATGTTATATTGTTAAAAACAAAAACAAAAAACAAAAAAAAAAAAAAGAGAGCTTTTACAATGTTGAGTTTCCCTTCTGGGATAAGTAAAGTATTTTTCATTTCCATTTTCATATCACTTTTGGTGAGTGACCAGTTAGTGTACTGTATATTCCATGAAAATATACTTTGTATATACTCTCATATATTATCATAGAAATAACCTGGTCCTTGATTTTTCTGAACAAAAATAAATTTAGATTAAGTTTATTTGGTAAACTTGAGTCTTAAGAGATTTTATTTTACTTCAATCCAACTTTATTTATAAAGCGACTTAAATTACCAAAAAGGACCAAAGTGCTTTACAAAAAAATAAAACCAAGGTAAAAAGAAGAAAAAACAGGAATAAAGGCATGAAACAGCTAGAGTTACTCAATAATAATAATAAAAATATAGAATTGATAAAACGGATTTCTGCACTTAAAGTACAGGAATCTGTTTTGTCACTCCAATCTTGCGCAAAACAACAAAAACTATACATTAAAAGTACTACAGCTCTGTCCTGCACTTTTAAATCATTGAAATCCACCATTAGTTAAGCACCAGTGGAACCCCTGGATATATTTTGGGGAGCTGCTCATTATCTCCTTAAACTTCCAGTCTCACAGGAGAAGAGACTGTGGTGGAAATGTGAGCTCGGACTTCATTACAGAAAAATATGAGAAGATTCATCGGTGTCTGTCCCGAGAGCCATCCTGGGCCCCGGCTCTCGGCTTGTTGCAGCAGACTCGGCCTCTCGCTCTCTTCAAGCTAATTTACTCACTCCGTCTCCTGTCCGGAGGTCATGCTGCAAACACCCAACCAATGCAAGTAATTAATTAAAGACCATCTGCGATATATTCCGTCCCGTCCTGGCCTGGTTTACGAGCGTGGAAGTTGATGGAAACGGTCAAAGTTCACTTCAGTAATGTGGAAAATATTTCATGTTAACTCTGTTTCTGTTCCGCTTGCTCAGAGGCTTGTTTGGGCTTTTACACTGATGAAGTAAAAACTAAACTGATCGCTGTGGATGTTTAGGTTTGTGGAGGACGTGGGCATCATAATGTCTCAGTTCAGCCCTTGTTACCTTTAGGTAATGTTTTCGGTAGCGTTGGTTTGTCCGTCCGTCCGTCTGTCACTTTACAGAAAAGTTCTGGACGGATTGACCTGAAATCTTCACCAGCCGTGTGTCTCAGTCCAAAGACGAACCCATTAAATGTTGGTGGCGATCCGGATCACCTTCTGGATCCTGGACTGTTTTGAAGGATTCTTTGTCACTGTGAAATCGGCCATATTGGAAAGGCTGTTGATGAGGCGTGAGCGCCCCTCTGTGGCAGAAGTGTGCAGCTGAGGGTGACACGGGAGTGGATTTTCACTCCTGTCCCGTCCCATTCCCAGTAAAATGACTCCCACTCCTGTTCAGTGTGACTCCCGCCCCTTTCACAGAGTATTTCAGTAACACATTGAATTTGACCGGATCTTCTCCCCATTCTTTTTTAGACCAGCTGCTAAGTCGCTGTTTCTAGCCTGCAGAGGTCAGTTACTGTAAAAAAAACAAGAAAACAGCAGCCCAGTTCACTCCATGTCTACCACAGATAAATAAACCCAAAACACAACATCTAAAGTTGCTTTTTATTCATTTATTGAGCAACTGTTCACTTTCATCCAACATCTTTGCACTTATCTTTTTTATACTATTTTGCTTTTTGGCATGTAAGCCGTTGCTTCTGCCAATTCAGCAGGTTATGGCAACATTGTGATAGACAAGATGTCAACCATTAAATAATATTCAGGGCTAAATATGTGGGGGGAATATTGTGGCATTCAGTCAACTTTCAGAGCGAGGAGAAGATCAATTTTGACCAAGTGTCTTTCCATAAAGCGATAATGTAATAAACACAAACACTAAAAAAAAAGTGGAAAAAATCCTGTTTTTATCCAGAACTGATGAGCTTCCAGCTTTGCATCATCAGCTTCTCATTTATCACCTGTAAGATAAAAAGAGGATTTTTTTTGTTTGTCTTTTTTTCTCTGTAATCTGAATTTTAGGAGATCCTTAACATTCAGATCTGGAACTCCTGAACAGCTTCTCAGCCGTCAGTCCAAACACGAACCTGGATTTCGCCTCATCTGAAGGTGTTTGTGTAAAACTGTGCAGAAGTGAAAGTCTGGGAAGCCCACCTGGTGCTTTCAGAGGGAGGGAGTTGTGCTTTCTTCGGCCTTTTTTACCAACCGGTTATGTTGCATGTTCATGGACCCGCTGAAAACAGGTGAAGTGATTACGAGGTAGCTGAACTCGTCTCCCTGAGCTGCAGCTTCGTCATCTGCCGCTTGATATCTGAGTGGATAAAGACAATACCAACTGTGTGAGAACTGAAACAACGAAAATCCGATGTGAACATATTTGCAGCTGAATTACAGTAAAACCTGACGGAGATGTTTTCTGGCTCAATAAAAGGACACATCCGCTTCTTCGGTCTGGTTGAAGAAACTTTTTGCCCCATCAGTTGATCCGCAGGTGTCTGCTCTCTCCATCTCATTGGAAACGGCAGCCTGAGGCACCGTTGACTTCTGGGACATGTTTTTTTTTTTTTCGTTGCGTTTCATTGAAGACTCATGGAAAGAAAACTACAAAAATGGCGGCACCTGTTCAATTTTATTCTATTGATTGATTCCCACTCCCATTAACTTTTTATCCCGTACCGTCCCAATCACGTGATTAATAGTAGAGTTGACTCCCATCCTGTGGAATTCCCGTGGGAATCACTTTGCCCCCTTTAGTGGACGAACCCCGGTCCATCCCGTAAAGTGTCCAGGTGTACTTCAACAAAAGGTTCACAAGACGTTAGGACAGCTTTCCAACGGGGGTCTGTTCCATTACGTGATACAAATGACTGATAGGGGATTATCAAGCTTACCGGAAGTTCCCGGATTTTGGACACTTCCTCTTCCGGGCCATGTTAACGACAGCCGTTCCTGCTCTGTTATACTGTTTAAATCGGATAAACTCCAAACATATTTAAGTTTTCATTCTAGACTGAAGTGATACTGGATCAAAAGCTGGATCAAAGCGATCGATTCGCCGCGGTGAAGGGCTGAACTTTATAATAAAACACACGTTTGTTTGTCCCCGGTGGGGCACGACACCGGCACTTCACAGCATGCTAGCATTAGCCAGCTAGCGTTTATTGACTTGCTTAACATTGTGTGTCTTAAAACACACAAACATCTGAAAATCGGGTCTGTACCCCCCTGTTTCCAGTGGAACAACAGGGGACTGCCAAGAAAGGAGACGCTTTCAGATGATTGTGTGTTTTCAGCCGCACAAAGTTAGGCACGTCATCGAGCTGGCGAATGCTAACCTGCTAACACGATTGCACAGTCTGCCGGCCACAAACAAACGTGTATCGTTTTATCATAAAGTTCGGTCCTTCACCGCGGCGAATCGGTCGTTTTGATCCACTTCTTCCTTAGCATCACTTCAGTCTGGAATGAAAACTTGGCATTGGCGTTTATCCGATTTACAAAGTTTAACAGAGTAGTAGCTGGCGGACTACTGTTAGCAGGTTAGCATTAGCCAGCTTGATGACGTGCCTAACTTTGTGCGGCTGAAAACACACAAGCATCTGAAAACGTCTCCTTTCTTGGCAGTCCCCAGTTGTTCCACTGGAAACGGGGGGGTACAGACCCGATTTTCAGATGTTTGTGTGTTTTAAGACGCAAAAGTTAAGCACGTCGGTAAACGCTAGCTGGCTAATGCTAGCATGCCGGTGTTGTGCCCCACCGGCTACAAACATGCTACGTTGTTTTATTATAAAGTTCGGCCCTTCACTCTGGAGAATCGCTTTGATCCACTTCCTCCTTAGTATCACTTCAGTCTGGTATCCGTGAAAATTTCAGTAGGGTTGGCGTTTATTCACGTTATCTACGAAGTAAAGCAGGGACATTGAACTGGACCGGAAGTGGGCCGTCTAACTGTTTAAAACCGGAAGTTCGGAACACGGAAGCGTGATAATCCCCTATTATGGAAAGCTGGTGAGCTAGCTTTTACAGTAAAACAAAAGTATTACAAAAAGTATTTGCCCCCTTCCTAATTTCTTATTTTTTGCATGTTTGTCACACCTATATCTTTCAGATCATGAAACAAATTTAAGGATTTAAAGATAACACAAGTAAAAAAAAAAATTCAGTTTTTAAATTAATAATTTTATTTTTAAGGAGGAAAAAAGTGAAAAAGTGATCTTCCCCTAAACCTAATAACTGGTTGTTCCACCTTAGCAGCAACAACTGCATCAAGCGTTTGTGATAACTGGCAGTGAGTCTTCTACAGCGCTGTGGAGGAATTTTGTTCCACTCATCTTTGCAGAATTGTTGTAATTCAGCCACATTGGAGGCTTTTCCAGCATGAACCGCCTTTTTAAGGTCATGCCACAGCATCTCAATGGGATTCAGGTGGGGACTTTGACTAGGCCACTCCAAAGTCTTCATTTTGTTGTTCTTAAGCCATTCAGAGGTGGACTTGCTGGTGTGTTCTGGATCATTGTTCTGCTGCAGAACCCAAGTGCGCTTCAGCTTGAGGTCACCAACAGATGGCCGGACGTTCTCCTTCAGGATTTTTTGGTAGAAGCAGAATTCATGGTTCCATTTACCACAGCAAGTCTTCCAGGTCCTGAAGCAGCAAACCAGCCCCAGACCATCACACTACCACCACCATATTTTACTGTTGCTATGATGTTCCTTTTCTGAAATGCCGTGTTACTTTTACGCCAGATGTAATGGGACCTACACCTTCCAGAAAGCCCCACTTTTGTCTCGTCAGTCCACAGAGTATTTTCCCAAAGTCTTGGGGATCATCAAGATGCTTTCTGGCTAAACTGAGACGAGCCTTTATGTTCTTTTTGCTCAGCAGTGGTTTTGGTCTTGAAACTCTGCCATGTAGCCATTTTTGCCCCCCAGTCTCTTTCTGATGGGGGAGTCATGAACACTGACCTTCATTCAGGCAAGTGAGGCCTGCAGTTCTTTGGATGTTGTTCTGGGGTCTTTTGTGACCTCTTGGGACCTCTTGTGACCGCATGTGTGTATGTATATGTGTATATATACATGTATGTGTATGTTATGTATGTATGTAGCCTGTGTGTGTATGTATATGCATATGCGCATGTCAGCAAACTTGTACAGCACCTTGGGCTCTCTATGTTGTTTTAAGTGTGCTTTATAAATAAATTTGACCTTGACCTTGACCTTGGATGAGTCGTCGCTGTGCTCTTGGGGTCATTTTGGTCGGCCGGCCCCTCCTGGGAAGGTTCACCACTGTTCCATGTTTTCACCATTTGTGGATAATGGTTCTCACTGTGGTTCTCTGGAGTCACTTTTTCACACAGGGCCATGCAGGTTTGGATTTTTTTCCCCCTTACAAATAAAAATCTTCATTTAAAAACTAAATTTTTTGTTTACTTGTGTTATCTTTAATATTTAAATTTGTTTGATCTGAAACATAAGTGTGACAAACATGCAAAAAATAAATCAGGAAGCAGGCAAACTCTTTTTCACATAGCTGTAAAAACTAGTTCACCAGCTTTCCAACTGCGTTACTAGAACCTCTCTGTCCGAATGCACCTTGTGTGTTGAGGGTCTGAAAGGCACCTATAAATGTTACGTATTATTATAAAGGGTTTGGGTGGTTGTGGAAAACATGATGGGGAGTGCAAAGGTGTGATGAGGGACTTATGATACTCACCAGTAAGTCCTTGTATCGTAGGTGCCTTTGAACAAAACAAATCCAAATTAAATTATAAAGACGACTTGTGGAAATTTTGCTTAGGTCTTTGCATAACCTACAGTTCTGCTTCATATTTATCTGAAATGGAATAACTTGGGGGTTTAGCCAAATGTCCTGTCCAGGTTTTTGTGGACATTAGCATAATTATAATATGAAATACCAAGGCTGTTTGACACAATTTTATAGTCTAAAAGATTCTACTTTCTGACCTGGAAGCTGTTTTCCACTTGCTCCTGGACGTGCAGATTCATGGAGTACTGACATCAGCACAACAAAGAGCCTCACCTGCTCGTCTTCATATCATAAAAACAAAGATTTTTCACGGGTATTTTCTACATTACATCCTGCCTCCTGCGCACTCTAGATAGCCATTTGCCTGCAGTTCCCACCTTTATGTTTCCAGCCTTCTCTTGCAGAAAGTCTCCTGCTGTGTGTAGAGAGCAACTGCAAACTGTTTCTCAGGAGGCTGAACTAAGATGTCTGTATGTTCCAACATATAAAATACCCACAAAAAAGAGACGGAGAAAGCAGAATAAACCAGGATGTTGGCTACCCAGATGTGTTGTGGTCGTTCCCTGCAGCTTCTGTGGCGTTCCTGGTTGTTCTCTTCATGTGTGATATGAAACAGAAAAAGCTCCTGCAGAGAAACTTCTGCAGCCAAACTTAAATGGGAGCGTGTTGCTCCTGTCCTCCTCGGGGACAGCGAGTTCCTGCACAGCAATTTTCTTAGTAGTTTCCAACATCGGGACCCGTGTTATTGACTGCACGGGAGACGGAGCCGGTGGACTTCCCTGTGGAAAAGCTTCGGGAAGCGGCTTTGCGCTGCTCTCTTTTGCAGGTGAAGTGAACCAGATGAGCATTTGCTAATCCACATTATTGCTCTGCAAACATGGTAAAGCGTAAATTTCCCAATTGCAGTAAGTGTTTGATGACAGTGGCGTCGCCAGCCGATTCTCTCGGGGCTTCAGCCTCGGTTGTGCTTTTACCGTTTAACCACATTTTCCTGGAAAAATATCCAATGAAAATCCAGATGACCCAGCCTTCCACCACCATTTAAACGCACCATGAATGCACGAAGCTCCAGCCTAGCTCCGGTTGGTGTGGTGTGAGTGTGTGTGTGCGTGTGGGCGCGTTTTTGCAACATTGTGGGGACCATGTTCCGGATTTTTACCATCAACGTGGGGACATTGTCCCGGTCCCCACGGGTACGAACCACGTTTTGAGGGTCAGGATTAGGTTTTAAAGATTAAGTTGGGTTTTGGTTAGGATTAGGACAAGGGTTAGGTTTAGGCAATCAGTTATGGGCGTTAGGTTTAGGGTACGGGGCTAGGGAATGCATTATCTCAATGGATGTACCCCACGGGGATAAAACCAGACGTGTGTGTGTGTGTGAATTCCGATTAGCCCCCTTCTTTGACGCCAGACGAAGGCTAAAGTAAGTTTGTCAGCTCCGTGTGCACATGTGCAGAGAAGAGCATCAGTCAAAGCAGCGAAGTATCTATCAGCAGAGGAGAGCGGAGATGGGAGGAAAATATAAGAGAAAGCAGGAGTTTCAACTCCTTCACTTTTCCGGAGAAAAAGTAACAAGTTGGATGTCACAGTGTTGACTTTTTTTTTCCCTCAAAAACAATATGAAAAAGTCAGCATGTCTCCCAACATGAAGAACGAGGCTGAAGTTAGCAACCCGTCCCCAGCTTCTGTTTCGATATTGGCTTAAAGGGCAATTCCACTGAAATTATTTTCTACTTTACATTTAACGAGGTCCTGTGTAAAAACTGCAACACATAGACTTTTCCAACCTGGACTCAGATGTTCTTTAGGGACTGTGGATTAATTCAAGCACAGTTTCTCATTTCTGAAACCTGCATTCTATTTGTGGAAATGAAAAATACCCAAATTGTGTGGCTTAATTACCATATAGACCAGGTCCCAATCAAAAACCACTATACTTACAATCTGCAAACCTGGTCTCAAATGTTCCTTAGAGGCTGTAGATGAATTAAAGCACTGTTTCTTCATTTGTGAAACCTATAAATGAATAAATGAAGAGAAAAGGAGAGCAAATGATGAGGAACAGAGCAAGTGATAAGAGAAGACGAGGAGAGAACATATGAGAAAAAGTGATGAGGAGAAGAGAACAAACGAGGAGGAAAACGAGCAAATGAGATAAGAGCAGGTGAGAAGAGAAGGTGATGAGGAGGTCCAGTGATGAGTTAAAGCGATGACAAAAGGTGGATACTGTATGAACTGTTATGCAGGAGTGCAGTGCATGATGTTTTAGCAACATACAATGGTCAACATTTCAGTGTTGATTTTGTGCTTCATTTTTTTTTTTTACTGAAAATGACAATTTTAACTCAATTTCTCCACTCCATTGTTTATTACTGCCTTCTAAAAGACATTTCTGTAGGGAAAAACTAGATAAAAGCTCTTCTAATCTTCTAAATTTGCACCTGGTCAAACTCTGGGCTAAGCCCTTGTCTCAAAGGTTGGAGATGCCCCTGATTGATGGGCTGACTTACGCCCTAATCTGATGGGATTAGTATTACCTATTGTAGGGACCACATGTAATAAATCAATCACCCCCCGACATTGTTTTTTCTGTTGCGCATTTGCACGGGATAACTGAAGTCTGAGATTTGACTGAAATTCAGACATCTAGCAGATATGTCAACGCGCTGCGTATTGCGCAACATCTGCTCATACGAGCTGTTTGTCAGCAGCAGATGATCATTCAGAGACAAATGTGTTAAATAACTCTGACAGTCACAAGCAACGCTTTTAGAACTTGCACCATGTCCTCATGTTGTCCAAAATAAGTTTAGTGAACAGGACAAAGTTAATGCCTTATATTATCATAAACATAATAATTTGGAAGGAAAACCTATTTTCAGCCTCCATTTTTTTGCCAAAAAGGAAATGAAATGCATCCAGGAAACGCGTACGCCAAATCACGTGTCATTATCACAGAGATGTGCATTCGCATTGGATTAGTATTATCAGAGGACCTCTGAGTTTAGCAAATTATTGTAGGTAATTTGCAGGGGAATTATTAATCACAGACACGGCCAATTCACACGGGATTAAAATCACAGACAATCTCTGTAGTTATTACAAATTACACGTCGTCACTATACAATACTAATCCTGTCAGAATAGGGCTTTAGTCTCATTGCACCAAGTCAAAATACAGTGATTACCTGAGGCCAGAGGCTCCTACGCAGCCTTCACAGCAGGACAAATTATTGTCTTTTTGCTCATTTGAATTAGAATGCAGTGTGTATAATATAAAATGTGCTGCTGAGGAAATCAAAGCGCCACAGTGAACAATAAAACTACAGTAAGACAGTTACCTCCAAGCACTGCTGCAGTAGGTGTTCTGTCCTCTCTACGAACTCTGGCCTGATTGCAGAAAAGCCCATAAACCAAGAAACAGTCCATCGTCTTCCTTTCTCCTCTTCCTCCTCCAGGGGTTCGCATGGCCAGCCTGCAGCTCTTAATTAGTTTTGTTTTCTTGGGTTGGAATTGGTTGTCCAATTTATTTCACGCAGGCTTGATCGTTTTAGACTTGGTCTCCTGCTTGGTTTTGGTTAGGGGGGCTCTCGGTCCGACACCCCGCTGCGTCCGTCTTCAGGCATCCATTAAAGGCATCACATCGGCCTGCAGTTGGGCCAGCCTCTTGTTTTTCACACAAATGCTTCATCTGAACGGCTCTACATCTGCCACAGCCACACTGCTGCGATTCAGCGATCCATTATCGCAGGAAAGCAGGCACAGTGATGCTTCATGAAGAGCAAGTCCACTCGTCCTGGAATCATCATAATATTCAATCCAGTTCAATTCAAAATGGCTCATTTATCCCCGAGGGGTGGTCAAGGCCACCAGTGGTGGGTAGGGTCAGTTAAAAAGGCAGAAGATTGACTGTTCAGGGCAAAAACATCAGTATTAGGGTGGAGCGGGAAGGGTTAAAGGAACAGTACACCCACAGAATGATATGCGTTCATATCACCCTCATGCTGAGCAAGAATCAGGAGCACTTTTTTAATATCTTAAAGTTGTGCTTCCGTGGTCATTTCATTAATATTTCTGTGTTCTCCATTATTATTGAATGCATTCTGCATCGTTTCTGTTAAAAAAAAAACCTTCTGGTATCTTTGTATCCAGCTGTATTTGTATACTAGAAGAGAGGCTTGAGGTCCAACGGCAGCTTTTCCGGGTCATTCTCATGAATTTCCGTCTGATTGGCTGCCTCCCATCAGTGTATGAAGGAAGCTCCGCCCTCCGCTCTTATTTCGCTACAGACAGGAAATAGAGCCGACAAACAAGTTTGTTCCGCCATGCTAACAAACAGTTAGCTAATTAGCTTCTCAACTCCGAAGCTACAGTCGTGCCGTCTTTACTTCTAGTGTGTAGTGGAGGGTTACCTGCCTTCCAATGGACAGATAGAAAGCCCACGTGGGATACGCTATTTGCAATGTGACGTAGAAGTGCGAGGCTGTTCCCGATTCGCTCTTTTCTTCGTATTGTTTCTGTGATGAGAAAGCACAGCCGACTGGGGGGAACGCAACGCTAGCAAGTCAGCATGTGTAAGTAAACAAGGGAACCCTCCGTATTTCAGAAGGAGCAAGTTAAACCGGTTTTCAGTGGAAGGAGGCCTTTAAATGCAGCCAGAGATCGGACAGGTTTTCCTTTTCCCCCAACTAATGAAGTTCACTGGCGACCGAACCAAAAAGGTCCATAAAAGTCCACAAAAACTTGTCAATATTCCTCCATACTGCTTGCTCAATGTAATCCAAGTGTCCTGAGTGTTTAGCGTCCATAATTTACTCGAAATGACATCACAAATGACATCACTACGGAAGCCGCAGCGTTCAGCGCCTACTCTGCCGATAATGCAAGTGGAGAAAAAGAAATTTGCTGTTTACATTGTGCTAAACGATCTGCAGAAAGAAATGGGACAAACGCAAGAGGGGTTGGCTGTTGATTTAAAACAAAAAGAGTGCGATCTCGTCTGCCGCGGCTTCAGCATTGTTGTGAACTCGCAGGGGCGCGCTTTGCAGCAGCTAGATGTTCTACTGTTTAGGCTGTAAAAATATACTAAATGATGTTTCCAGAAAATTCTGGACGCTACCCACTCAGGACACTTGGATTACATTGAAATAGCAGTATGGAGGAATATTGTGGACTTTTATGGACCTTTTTGGTTCAGTCGCCGGTGAACTCCATTATCTGAAAGTTGGGGGGAAATGAAAACCTGTCCGATCTCCAGCTGCATTTGAGATATTAAAAAGTGCTCCAGAGTCTTGCTCAGCATGAGGGTGAGTAGAAAATGAAGGCACTTCATCCTGTGGGTGTACTATTCCTTTAAAGTTCAATGGCTGAACTGTTAGATGTCTTCTGTTACAATGGTGTGTAAACGCATCTGGTTTTGTTGGGTCGTGGACTGAAACCAGAAGGTAAATGTGAAGGGAACACATTCTCTGTAAAGGGATAAAGAAAGTCATGAGATGTTTTCATTCACCCCCAAAAGATGAGTTTCCCACTGAAATACTGGATCTGGTGACATTTCTTGAGGATCTCCTTAGTATTACAGAAAAGACCCCAGAAGACCATTGAAAATTGTGGCCAGGTACCTCTGTAGGCTCCCCCTGAATGATCGTGGTAACAGCCCCTGACGGCTGCTGCTGCACAACATGGACGAAACTCTGCAGTTTTTCCAACTATGGTTTATTATTTTTTTCTGTGAAGTTTAAAAAGAGATCACTGTGTGCTGTGAAACTGTATAAACAATGTCACAAATAGTTTAAGGAAACCCTGCTTTGCCGGTCAAACTGATGGCTACAATTCAAAAGTGTTTAGGGAATCCTTGTATTTGCATACTGACTTAAAGGATAACTTTCTTTTTTCCAACCTGGACCTTATTTCTAGGAATATATACGTGTATTTACTCACCGGCAAAATTCCTTCATCACTTTGAGTCCTTCGGAAGATATTGCGTTGAGTCGCTCTTCAGTGTATATCCAGTAAAAATGGCGGAGACGGGGCATTATCTGCAGCAAAACTCCTTGATTTTCACCAATACTTGAAGTAGAATGAACAAACGAACGAGTGCTGTTGTCCTGTGTGTAAGGGAACGGGTAACACTCAGAATTGTGCTTTAGTGTTGGACTGTTACATTCCCAAAGAGTCTAAAATTAAAAAATTATTCCAAATTATTCAAAACCCTTTGTGTGTTTTATCTTGGCATGTATTACAAAGGGATTTCTGGCTTATTTTCCCCAGTGTTTGTCAAATTAAGGCAAATACAGGGGGTAAATCCCTAAAAACTCCTTTCTGTTCATTAAAATGACATATTTAGAACTTTTCTTAACCTGAAAATAATTATCTTTGCCT
Organism: Atherinomorus stipes; assembly: GCA_023101725.1. NCBI lineage: Eukaryota > Metazoa > Chordata > Actinopteri > Atheriniformes > Atherinidae > Atherinomorus > Atherinomorus stipes. Next base: position 18,814 of record JALJCO010002809.1, read on the forward strand.
CACGGAGCATCTCTGAACATGTAAATGTGCAAAATAGTGCTTGTTCCATTCATGGGGTGTCTTTTAACATGTTAAACAGTTGATCATAACCACAGGTTATGTTTAAAAATTCAAATTAAGGTTTTGACCTTGGTGGTGTGTGAGGGGAAGGAAAAAAAAGTTGGATTTTGTGTCATGATTTCTGCCGCAAATGTTGCTCGGCGCATTTCCCGCCACATGAATAACTGCCAGAATTAATCCATCCTGATCCAATCTTTGATCCCAAATCTTTTTTTGAACTTTCATAACAGGCCATGTTGATGGAAGTGTGTGTGTGTGTGTGTGTGTGTGTGTGTGTGTGTGTGCGTGTGTATACGTGTGCATCCTACACCGATCCATTGTCAGGCATAATCTCAGCAGTTAGAGGGATGAGTTGGAGGGCTTGTTTGGTTTAGAGACCGTTTGACGTAAATCCCTGTTTCCGGAGGTTTTAAGGTAGAGATGACGGCAGCATCAACACTCACCCCCACAGCCTTCAATCCCTTACGCCTTTCCTGTGTTGAGCCCACAGGAACAGACATGATGGATTTGAAAGTGAAGTTGTGTTGAGTCAACAGATTCAGGATTGCTGGTGCAGAAGATGTCTTTGCTGGTAGATCGGCCCTGGAAGGTAAGATGTACAACAACGGCCGTGGCTGGATGGTGGGGTGGGGGTTGAACGTGAGAAAATGTTGGAACAGAGTACAAGAAAGAGTTGAAAATGAGAGAAAAACAGGCCAAATGGTAGGGAAACAATTATTCAAATACACCCCAAAAAATTGATTCAAGCCCCTCTTGAAGGTCATACATTGAGATTTGATTTATTTTACACAAATTTAGCAGTTAAAAATAACTTTTTTCATGGATATACAATAATTTCATTGAAAATATTCAACTCACATTTAATGAGTTTGATGGGCTTCTTTACATATTTCCCATCATGCATTGCGTTACTGTTCTTTTTTAAACCAGGAGTTATGTAATCCCATGATTCTGTCCCAGTCTGTTACATTTTAGGTCTATGCATTAGTATTCCAGGCCTGACTCTATGTAATACGTGGACATAATTGCAGTTAAAGTCCTTTGTCATTTAGACGTCTTTTACAGTTGTGACTTGATTTGATTGCATCATACGAACCTTTAACCCCAATTTGTTTAAATTGAGTCAGTTGAACATAAAACACTTATAATAAGGCAGTGTAAGTCATTTAACTACACTAAACTGCATCATTTTGTGTTGAAATAAATCTTTTACATTAAGTGTGATTATTTCCATTTAAAGCGGTTGAATAAAAATGTGTTTGACTAACTCAATTATGTTTCATTGCATCAATGGATAAAATTTGAGTTCACCCTACATACATTTATTGGATGGAAAAACTGCCCTAAATTTAATTTAGTTGACCCAATGAATAATTTCTTCGAGTGTAACAAGAAACTGAAAAAACTATAATGAAAATTAGGACGGACTGTTGCAGGACGGATCATATATGGGTTAATATATGTGATGTAATGCATGTATGTGTACTGTATATAGATATGGGGGTGCGTTCTGGCTCTGGCTGTTTGGTCTGCTTTAAACGGACTGTGGTCCATTTTCAGGGATAGTCTGCTGCGTTTGCCACAGTCTGAACACCAACCGAACTCTGGTCCATCTGAAAGCCGGGGGTCTCGGTTCACTTGCAAACGGACTATCTGACTTTCTAGCACACCTGACGGAAGTGACGTTTGCCGACCACAATGAAACAGAAGAAGTAGACAGAATTAGGGTAGATTATCTTTTGGGTTGGAGGGAAAACAAGGCAAACAGCGCATTTTCAAAGAAGCAGAGTTCAAAACAACAACGAAAAACAGCCGTAAAATGTGTAGACAGAGATGGAGGAATAATGAGAAGCAAAGATCCACTTTAGTCATAAAGATGTTGTAACTACGGTGGTTTAACCAGGTGCTTTGGTCCACTTCGGTTACTGCAGTTTGAACACAAAACGAAGCAAAGAAAGGTGCTTTTTTTTTTTTTTTTTTTTAGAAATCCCCGCCTAATCAGACCAAGTCTCCGGACTATCCTGGTGTGTGTGTGTGTGTGTGTGTGTGTGTGCTTGTACAAGCAACATTTGGAAGACCATTTTAACCAACTAAGTGAAAACATTTCTGGATGGTGAGGACATTTGGGCCGATCCTCACTAAGAAAGCCTTAGAAGAACCCATTTTTGAGGATCAAGATTTGGTTTTAAAGTTTAGGTCAGAATAAGGTTTTGGTTAGGTTTAGGGTTAGGGCAAGGGTTAGGTTTAGGCAATCGGTTGTGATGGTTAGGGTAAGGAGCTAGGGAATGCATTATGTCTGTGACTGTCCTTACAAAGATAGAAGTACAGACATGAATGTGCACGCGCTTGTGTGTGTGTGGGCGCGTTTTTGCAACATTGTGGGGACCATGTTCCGGATTTTTACCATCACCGTGGGGACGTCTTGCCCTCGTGGGGACATTTTCCCTGTCCCTATGGGTACGAACCCCGTTATGAGGGTTTGGATTAGGACAAGGGTTAGGTTTAGCCAATCTGTTTTGGGCGTTAGGTTTAGGGTAAGGGGCTAGGTGTGTGTGTGTGTGTGTGTGTGTGTGCGCATGGGGGGGGGGGGGGGGGTTCGCTATGTGATGTGTTTGGATACATACCTGTACATTAGGGCTGGGACGATATGTCGACGCAAAAAATACGTCGACGCAAAATATGCGTACCGATGCATCGTCAGACCAAAACAAAGATGGCGGGGCCATGCAACTTCAGACTAAAACAAAGATGGCGGCGCAATCTCCGCGAGTGGCTCTTCCAAGATTCCAAAGTGTAAGGCAGTGAAGGCCCACACTCGTTTATCGAAGGTATAACTATATATTAGGGATGGCGAATCCGAAGCCTAATGAGACATGAAACAACTTCCGTGAGATGGACGCCATGTCTTCAGACACGTCAGGCCTGTTTGAGACGGTCAGCATGAAGCACGAGCTCCATCTGCTGGCCGTGGGTGGAACTGCAGCTGATGTCGGCAGCTGTCTCGTCTCTGACTGAAAATAATTAAAGTCACGTTCTCAACCTCATGTTCGTGTTTCATCTGTTGGTAATAGTATTGTGTCGTCTCTTCTGGGATAAATGAAGAATTTTTAATTTCATTTCCAAGTGATTGGTACCCGTATTAAGCATTAACAGAATGAAGATGAAGATGCGCTTTTTCTGGAAGCTAGACCCATGTTTAATATAATGTTCAACTCTGAATGTTTACTTATCTTCATTATCTTTTGTTGGAAAATAATATCTGTCTCAGCTTAAATCCTCCAAGTTTACATGATCATATTATTTCAATGATGACTTTTTTATCATTATTTTCATGTAAATGAAAGAATTAAAAGCCTGTTTTTCAGTCCGCTGTGTTTTCAACATAAACTTTACATTCTGTTGGTTCATGAAAAACTCCATGACAGGCTGCTGCTCCCACTGCCTTTTTATTCATGCTCTTTTTTACATTTTAGATATCTATATCAGCATATATAAATTGCTGTCTGTCAATTTATGAGGAGATAATCGATAATCGAATCGAGTCGAATCGAGCTAAAAAAGTGAATCGTTAGATTAATCGATGCATCGAAAAAATAATCGATAGATTAATCGTTTAAAAAAATAATCGTTTAACACAGCCCTACTGTACATGTATTTGGACTCAGGATGTTATGCATGTCAGAGCTTTGTTCCTTTACAGCTGGACTTATTAATGATTGATTGTATATCGGTATTAGATGAATGATTAATAAAGTATTTTTCATTTCCTACTATGTATTCATATTTTTTTTGCATTATTTAGTTTTTATTTTAATAATTTCACAGATTGTGTAATTTCCCTGTTTCCTTAAACAGGTTTTGGAGACAACAGATGGGAATTAGCTCGGGGCTATAATCCGGCATGTTTACATTCACATCTTATAAAATGTTCAATAACTTGCATTGCATCGTCCAAATAAATAAATGAAAATAAAAATGAATGAATAAAAGCTAACAAGAATAATACTGAAGGCATTCTTTGAGGCTTTCAGCCCTAAATATTAGTTTTTGCAGTTCTTAGTCATCCTGTAACTGTAGTCTGCTTTCGCCTGTTGACTTGGAGTCAGAAGATGTAAAAGAAAACCAGATAATCTTATCCAGACATGAAGACGTCAGCATTTTTTAACACAAGCAGTGATGTAACACACACATCTGTGTTTACATTATCAGAGGATAAGCTTTTCCACTCAGCAGGTGATCGTCACTGATGAAACTGTGCTGCCAAAACTTTAACTTTTTGGAAGAAACCACTCATTAGCAGATGACTGGTGGAAAAGCAAGACATTAATCTTCGACTCTGACATATTGCAGCTTTATATTTGAGCGAGAGCCCCCAAATAAGACAACTGGGAGGCCCGAGGATCCTGAGATTCACCGGAGACCCTGCTAGACCCATTTACCACCAGCTGATGGCCAATATGTAGAAATATCACTCACTGGTTTTGACACATTGAGCCTCTGAGCATCACAGCAGCTTTATTTTTTATCTGCTGCACACAGCTTCATGTTCAGGAGGGAAAAAAATACATTAACGTCTCTCATTTTATAACAGTCAACCTGCAGCAGTTTCCAGTTTCAGACTTATTAAAATTCATATATTACTGCCATGTTTAAAGATACGTATTCAGAATTAATCCTAAAGTTGTAAATACTCCAAAATGTTTGCTTTTGCATAAATATGCCGCCTTTTTGCCCCTTTTTTAAATGCGATGTAAAGTGAAGTCAGTATTATGCAGGTGCCCGTTGACACGCTGTTATGCTGCCTTGACTCTGCAGTGTCGAAACGGTTTCCACAAGTTTTAAACTTCACAAATCAATACAACAATTTGTCAGACTAAGAAAACCCAGAAGACTTAATTATGGGTTTTATGATGAGCGGCTTTCCCGTTTTGTTTGAGCTGCTGTGTAAAGAACTGCTCCGTTGTTTGGCCTTTTTGTTCAGCACATCAGACTGATTGTTGAGAACAATATGTGTTTAGTATTGATCCTAAGGGCAATAATCCCTTCACCCAATCTGAGGAAGAGTTTCAGAGCAGTCCGTTAACCAGCCAGATCAAAGACAGAGGGTCAGACTCATGCTCTGTATATTTAGCTTTCTTTAAATACCTCTGAGTTCACAATGCTACAGACTGACTTGCTTTAAAGCTGCTGATTATATGTCTGGTTTTAAGTTGTTGGTTAAGTTACCAAGTTGTCAGAAACAGAATTAGACACATGTGGATAATACCTGCTAGTATCTGATATCTGGTAGTATCTAATACCTGCTAGTGTCTGATATATGGTAGTATCTAATACCTGCTAGTATCTGATATATGCTAGTATCTAATACCTGCTAGTATCTGATATATGCTAGTATCTAATACCTGCTAGTATCTGATATATGCTAGTATCTAATACCTGCTAGTATCTGATATATGCTAGTATCTAATACCTGCTAGTATCTGATATATGCTAGTATCTAATACCTGCTAGTATCTGATATATGCTAGTATCTAATACCTGCTAGTATCTGATATATGCTAGTATCTAATACCTGCTAGTATCTGATATATGCTAGTATCTAATACCTGCTAGTATCTGATATATGCTAGTATCTAATACCTGCTAGTATCTGATATATGCTAGTATCTAATACCTGCTAGTATCTGATATATGCTAGTATCTAATACCTGCTAGTATCTGATATATGCTAGTATCTAATACCTGCTAGTATCTGATATATGCTAGTATCTAATACCTGCTAGTATCTGATATATGCTAGTATCTAATACCTGCTAGTATCTGATATATGGTAGTATCAAATACCTGCTAGTATCTGATAAATGGTAGTATCAAATACCTGCTAGTATCTGATAAATGGTAGTATCTAATACCTGCTAGTATCTGATATATGCTAGTATCTAATACCTGCTAGTATCTGATATATGCTAGTATCTAATACCTGCTAGTATCTGATATATGCTAGTATCTAATACCTGCTAGTATCTGATATATGGTAGTATCTAATACCTGCTAGTATCTGATATATGCTAGTATCTAATACCTGCTAGTATCTGATATATGCTAGTATCTAATACCTGCTAGTATCTGATATATGCTAGTATCTAATACCTGCTAGTATCTGATATATGCTAGTATCTAATACCTGCTAGTATCTGATATATGCTAGTATCTAATACCTGCTAGTATCTGATATATGGTAGTATCTAATACCTGCTAGTGTCTGATATATGGTAGTATCTAATACCTGCTAGTTTCTGATATCTGGCAGCCAGATGTCCAAAATGAACTCCTCTGGCTGAGTTAAGGAGATTTTGGGATCTTTACTCTCAGAGCAGAATATGGTTGTATTTCTCGGAATATGAGAGATACAACCTCACTGTTGTCTGCAGAGATCGGTATCGGTTGATACTGGATATTGAAAATTTTGAGTTGAACAATATCGGATATCGGTAATAAGGCCAATATCAAACATACCTAGTTTCTACAGTATAATAAAAACAATACAATGATTTGTAAATCTCAGAAATCCAACTATAGATAAGTTTTACATCCCGAAACCATGGGAGCTGCCACGTTTGCTAGTTTCTTCTAAGGACTTCTGGTTACCACGGTTACACTGAGGACCCGCACAATTTAAACACACATACGAAGAGCTCCCGAACCCAGTGATTGAAAAATGGATATTTGTGAAAACCAGAAAGGGTTTGAGAAAACAAATGCGTACGCTTTAAGTTGTTTAAGTTACCAAGTTGTCAGAAACATTAGAATTAGCCACATGTTGGCTAATACCTGCTAGTATCTGATATCTGGTAGTATCTAATACCTGCTAGTATCTGATATATGCTAGTATCTAATACCTGCTAGTATCTGATTCTGACTAATCTGATGAGCGTTTTGTGTGTTGCACCATTTTGCGGCGCCGCCATTGTAAGGGGAACGAGTCCAAATTACTTCCTATCTGCCAACATGGAAAGCAGCGTGAATATCTGGATTTACAACGTTGGACAGTCGTCTTAGGTAATAACCTATCCACAATTTTCCTGAGGCGGTTGCTGGGCGGCGCCATTATCAACAGTTATGTTTGAAACTTCCAGTGTGCACAGAAAGTAGCAGATTAGCTGGATCTGGTCGCGGAGAATCATGTTTACGTTTGCATCTGGATAAAGCTAAAGGATGAAGTTAGCGATCGGATAAAGAAACAAGATGTTCTGGAGTTCAGGGACATCGTGTGTCTGTGGTTGTACATTCTGATCATGAAGTCTGTCATCGATTTCTTGCTATTACTGGTCATTGCGTAGTTGGCACCTAGCATATCACAACGGGATGGGAGCTCTGTAGGGAGCAGGGGTCCACACAGGACGTCTCCCACAACCATCACAGGCCCTACTTTATGACTGTAGAGGTTCTGGGAGTGTTGCCAACTCTTCGTGAAGAGAAGTCGCTTTTGGCTGATCCAAAAGTCGCCAGAAGGAAATGCATCACCAACCAATAATGTGGTACACGATCTATAAGCACTTCTCTTACATCTTTAACATACTGTAATGCTTATTTAAAGGGTACTGAAGAGGTGACATGCACGTTTGAGTATGGTGAAAGAAGACCCAGTTGTGCCCAAAGGATTATGGGAAATAATGTAGATGAGAAGGCGTGGTCGGGCACATACTATGGATGGGTTTCCTGTTTACAAACATTGGCCGCGTTTCCCAGTTAGATTTTCTTTGGATTAAAGAAGGCCTCAAGGAGCTCTTCCCAACAAAGGATCGCAAAGATACGCCCGTTTCCCAGATTGCTTCTTTCACGCGTTCTTATTTCTGAGAAACGTCTTGGCTACGCTACATTTTAGAAGGTCCTAAAGAAGCTATCCACTTGGGGGTGCTGGAAAAAAAGAAGAGGTCAGGTATATCGATCGACACCATTATTTAGTGTGGAGGTTATTTTCCGACGCTGATATTGAGCCCATTTATACGTTTGTGTTTGTGAAGAAGACAAACTGTTAAAAATATGCATGTGATTACAGTGATTGAAATATTCATTGAAAAGCTATTGTTATTGTGTAATTGGCAAATTGTGCTAAACAGGTGTGGCGATTGGAAATTTAAGATGCCCTATAAATATGGTATTCTGACGCTATTTGTTGACGTAATGGCTGAAGGGAACCCCACAAGAGGATGAAGCGCTCTCCGGCTACGCAGAGGAGATGGCGATTCTGATTGAAGAAGTGGCAGGTAAAAAAGCATTCTCTTTGGAGGGACAAAGGGGAAAAAAGACATAGAAGCAAAGGCAGGGCATGGCAATAATAGCGCTGAAGAGCCCCCGATGGTCCACCACAACCTGAACGTTTATGGCTGCAAAATGCTTCCTCCCAATCAGCATGGGTAGCAAGGAGGGGTTTAGGATGGGAATGAGGGTGCCGTCCACTACTCCAATCACCCTGGGGTTAGCATCTGGAAAAAGCCTGGTGAACGTCGTTGGTTTCCTGTATGGTTGAAGCCATCTGTATGTGCTCTGGAATGACGGAGCAGAATTGATGTGACGGCTGCACACTCCGAGACACCGACGCCTTGCTGAGTCCGGTTCCTCCCCCCTCCCCAGAAGCTCCCCCGCGTGAACGGCGCGGCCTGCCCCGGGCTAGGAAGTTGCACTGTGGGCTGATGTGTGGAGCAAATATTTGTGCGCGATCTGAAGATCTAGAGGACTGATGTGGCGATGAAAGATGTATAAAGTGTCCTGTGGCGTGCTGTTGGTTTGCTAAAAATTTGTGTGGATGTGCTGATAGGGTTGGTATGGCTGTTTATTGAGCGAAGAGGTGCTCTATATGAAGTGAAAATGCGTAATTGAGTGGCCATAGATTGACTAAAATAAAATGCCGTGATGGTTTTTTATAATTTCCATTTTCTACTTTTTCACGGGAAATAGTGTCGTTTCCAAAAGTGACCAGTAGATGGGCCTGTTGTTCCCTTAGAGGGGGGAACGTTAAAGAAGGGTCGAAAGAGTGGGTCTGGCCGTCCTGAAAATAAAGAAGTCTGAGTTAAGAGCGCATCTGGGAAACGCAACGTCCAAAAAGGATTTAGAAGTGACTTAAGGAGGCTCAGCGTTAAGAGTGTCTTACTAATCTGGGAAAGCGGCATTGGAGTTGGCGCGCACCCAGGGGGCAAAAAGCCTGTGTTTTGTATTGGAGTCTACGGCAAAATCATACATTCATAAAAATGTAAAGTCCGAGAAACTAAGAGCTGTGTTTTAAATTATATTGAATAAATCTGTTTTTGATGACGAATAAAAAATACGCGCTGCGTTGCTGTGTTTATTTCTTCAGATTCACTACTTGGAAGGGAGTCTCACCGGAAGGATTTTCTTGTTAAAAATGGATATTTTCGTGTTGGCCATTTGAAATTTGCCTGAAAAACTGAGTTAGAAAGGGTTAAACTTTCATTTAGACTCTTTGTTAAAACCAAAAGAGGCCACAACAATCTGCGCTGCAGAGGTTAGTTCGCTCGTGTCGTCCTCCCTCCCATAAGGGCAATTTTACTAGTTTGGATTAAACCAGGCAAAGACGACATCATCCTCGTTTGGAAAGGAGTGTTCAGCTGTTGGGACTAACAGTTGCTGTCGGTAAGTTTCGCTGCTTGTGTACGTTCTGCTTTATTGTGGATGAGATCGTGGTGGACAGTAGACAGACTAGCTAACTGCTAGCAAGCTAACAGTATAAACTCAAACGCCATCTGATTTACGACCCCGTACTTCGTACTAAATCTCCGGTATGCGTTATGTCACGTGAACGTTCGTAAACGGCTCCACAATCAGTTTCTTCTTCTTTTTTAAGTTCGTGCCTAAGCAGCAGAGGACGGCTGTCACACACAGTGTTTACAGTTTATGTCATGCAGCCGATCGCGGCGGTGATGCTGCTATTACAGTCTTCCCACTAGAATACGGGAATAATTTCTGCCTCCGCCGTGGTTTAATCCTACATGTGACCATGGTGAAAGACTAAATAAATCATAGTCTGAACCGGAATAAGTTATCTGGGAGGGTTTTCTGAAGATCAGTCACGCCTACTGTCCTATTTTCACCATTTTCAACTGTTCACATGCATTAATGTTTTGAATTTTGCAACCGAACAAATACCAGGACTCAAACATTATATTTCCCCGACACTTTCACGTCATATCTTGACCTAATCTGCATTAAAAGTCGAGTTTTGTATGTAAAACACACGTCTTCTCATAGTTCAATAATGCTTTTCCTTTGTTTTCTTGCCCCCTGGTTGCGTGCGCATCCTATCTGTGACGTTGCTCAGAAACCCATCTATACTATTGGCTCAGGCGGGCTGCTGTCTGCAAAGGAACAGCGGAGGTAGTGAATGAGTGCCGGGAAACAGGGACGGGAGGGGCTGACAGAAGGCAGCTCCTGATGAACGGGTGGAGCGATATAAACTTTCTGTCTCCATGATCACCAGGAAAAGTCGCTAGATTTGTCGCTTGGCGTGTTTTTGAAAATAAGTCGCTAGAGGGGTCTGTAAAGTCGCTAAATATAGCGACAAAGTCGCTAAGTTGGCAACAATGGTTCTGGGCTCGTTCCACTTTGGCTCTCTGCAGCAACCCGGCTGGAAGAAACAGATTCTGGTCCTGATCAGTTTCACCGCTTACTGACGCAAGCTCCTATTTCCTGATGTGATGCTCCCAGTAATGCTGGTGTTTTTAATGGGCTACAAGATCATTTTAAACAGCCGGTGTTTCATACTGCAATAAACTGATGTTCACAAAGCAACACAAACATGTTGTAGCCACATGTTATTCTACTCAGATAAATATGAAGTATAAATGTAGGTTATACCAAGACACGGCAAAAACGTCACACATCCTCGTCATAATTTGGATTTGTTTTATTCAAAGACACTGGATTATTGTGTATCCTTCCTTTCCTCATGCCACCTTTTCATTCCCTCCTCATGATATCCACGACCACCCAAACCCTCAATAATAATGGTAATAATAATAATAATGATTTTAAAAAAAAAAAAAAAATTATGATAACAGTACATTGCATTTATATGTGCCTTTCAGACCCTTGATGCATATTCATAAACAATAAGAAGGAATAAAAATAAAAGGAAGTGAGAATCCAGCGTAGATGTGGATTTAATGAACCAGCTCCTTGATGGGGAGGTTGAAGCCATATTTGCGTATTTCTACACCCATCTAAAAAAAAAAAAAGTTTCCATCTCTTTTGTTTTGAATTCCTGACAAGGCAAAGTGTTAAAGTTTTGTATATTTGAGCTTGGACATTTACCTGATTGCTGTCCTTCATGTTAGACCTTAACAGGTAAATAACATTCTGTCTGCAGACGTTTTTACTAAAGTTCAGTCCAAGTTTATATAATTATTGTCAACATGCTGTCTCAGGCATCTGAAATTAGATCATTTGAGCAGATCTGCACAAGATACGTGAAATAAAGTGTCAGATTAATGAGTGTTCACCATTATTTAAACAGTTTTTGTTGTTTGTGATTAAATCCAGTGTTTTCTCCACCGTGGCAGCAAGTTATTCCTCCCCGATACGAACATACTGACAGCAGACTGAGCACCATCATAGCAGAACCACTGGCAGACGTCACATGGGAAATACAGCTGAAAGTGACTTGTGACTTGACCTGGACTTGCAAATAAAGGACTTGTGAACGTGTCTGACAGGTACAGCACACTGTGTCAGGGGCTGGATGCAAAATGTCACCAATCCTGACACACAAAATCAGTTTTAAATGCAGCTTGACAGCTGTTTCATTCAGAATGTGCACATGCCTGCAAAGACTGGTGCAACATGAATGATAAGATCATTACACTTAGATATAACAGTACCTATATTAGAATGCACAGCACTGAAGACACTTTCAGTTGTAATATAAAGCATCCAACGATGCATACATAACGGTTAAGCATCAAATGTTCAAATAAACAATGTAATTGTGCAGAATTTCAGCTTTATTAATGTCCACATGAAGCAACACTGCTGCTATGAAAACGTGGCGCACTCAGCAGCAGATGGTCCTGATCGGATCGATTAGATCTCCAGACTTTGATCACACTGAGCATTTTCAGTGAAAAGATGTATTTTTGCATGTTGGAAAGCTTGTGAACGGTTCAGAGCAGCGCGTCTGGGTGTCTTTGATCACTGGAGCTTGTTTGAAGTCATCATCATTTTGTGGCTTTTTCCATGTCTGAAAGTGAAGCACTTATCCTCCAGGTGCCGAGTTGCTCGTGGTCGGCCGGTCGGAGGAGGTGATTGGCTGCTGCGTTCAGCCGCAGGCACCTTTGATGTGTGGCTTTGAGGTCATGTGATGGCAGACATATATTAGTGTGGCGCTCCGCGGGGATCAAACGTCGAGCCGAGCAGACGTACTGCCTCCCATGGGTCGTCTTTATCTCTCGCTGATATCTGAACGGCCTGTTGGATTGATTTTACCGAAGCTACATGCGTACCTGTCTGGAAACTTTCCTTTACATGATGGTGAAGCTCATAAAAACGATGGACAGAACATGTGAGGAACATTTCCTTACTCCCAAAAGACCTACTGATCATAGCAGCATGTTCTTGTCCGCTGCTGTATTTGACCATCTGGGGTCATTTTCTGTCAATTCAGACACTTGCTAGTTATTGATATCATCTACTCACCCCCGCCCAGACTCTTTGAGCACATATACTGTAATGGAGCACAATTCTCTGCTAAAATATTACTCTAATTCAGGCTTGAAGCTGCTCAGTCTAACATGGAAAAGAGACATCTCAGTGTAGCTTCCTGAACAAGTCAATTATTTCAAATCCTCATGTGAAACAATCAACATCAGCATCATCAGTCGTGTGAAGGTTGTTCCTGAGAGTTGGATTAAGGCCCCGTCCACGCCCACAGGGGCAGTTTGCACCATTTGTCCTCACGCTAACAAAATTTTGGGGATGATAAACTTTTAGGACAGAGCGAAAGCTTCCAAATAATCCAGCAGTGCCGTATAAATGGGGACGGGATAACGGGGGCTTGTGGCTCACAGTATCCCACCATTATCTACCGTTATCTCTTCTGTTACATGGCAAGATTGTGCTGGTCCTAACATTTTTGCTTGAGTTTAGTTTTCTTTATATTTGAGCCTAATAAGTTCACTTGGCATTACGCAATATTCTGTTTTTGTTGCCCCATTTCTTGGATTTACTGGAAATCGCTATTTGTTTTTCAGGCTTCTGATTGTGTGAGGACAATATGGTTTCATATGGGCTCAACCTTTTTCATGATGGGGCCCAGGTTTTCAGTCCAAACCGGTCCAGGGCCCACTCACATTTTAACACTGTATTAGTGTAATGATCTCATTTTTGGTTTATTTGATAATTAATCCAAACCCACCTGCCTTTAACAAACTGAACAGAGTAAAATCTGGCATAATAAACATGAATAACATAATATAAAAATATATAATCTATATATACACACATCACACGTATAATTCATGGAATGAAATCAAACTCCTACAAGAACAAATCAGAATTAGGCTATAAACACAAAATCTACAACATTTTACTACAACTAGAGGAAGAACAGAAAAAACTGATGGAAACTGATTTTAAAAAAAAGAGAGAAAATGGTGCAGTAAGAAATCACATTGAAAATAAAAAGGTTCAATTTAAATCTGTAAAAACCTGGATTTTATTTGTTTCGACAGACCATTAAAGCACAAAATATCATTGAACAATTTATTTATTTAAACTTTTCTTAGAATTTTTTAAAGAACTTCCAAACATAACAGACATTTTCTACATCAACAGCTGATTTTCTCACTCAATGAGTGTTAGATGTTTGTTTTTCAATGAAGCTTGCAGATGCTTCTGGGTTTCATTTAGCATTAACGTAGGCGTTAGCATTTCACGTTAGCAGTAGCTTGTGCTCCATCCAGACTTTTCCGCTCTGCTTTATCTCCACTCATTAATCCATATTTAATGAATTTTTTGCCTTTTTAGGGGCGGTTTGGGACCATTTTTGTCTTCATTATTTTGTTTTAATTCTTCTTTATAACGTTAGCTACAGGCTAGCGGCTAGCTGAGTGTCTTCTTCGGCTTGTTTGTTGAACTCTGACAAATCACAGCTACCAGGTGGGGGGAGGCTACGTTGCAACTCATCCAGTCATAAATAACAGTGTAAATATCCGGTCCTTGTGGCCCACATGTGGAAAAGGAAAGTTTTTTTGCTCTAGGAGGCACACGAGGCCCGAGCTTGGACCGAGGCTCCATGGTTAAGAATCACTGCATAAATCCATTCACCCTCTGCTGCTTATTCTGGGTATCGACTGAAGCATGAAAACCCAGACTACTCCTTCCCCTGCAAGTCCTTCAGCTCTTCCAGGGGATTCCCATCCCGTCCCTCATACTTTGTCTTGGAGAAAGGTGGAGATGGTGGTGGCCTTAAGGAGGCCCAGGTTTTACCTGGAACCCACGACCATCGAAGGCAACTGTGCAGAGCGTGTGCAAACCTACTGTCCTGCAGCTGGATGAGAACCTAAAATGGACTGCCAACGCAGATGCTCTTAAGGGAGGACGGAGCAGATTCCTCTTTCTCAGGAGGCTGGCATCCTTCAGCATCTGTGACAAGCTGCTGAAATGTTCTCAGTCTACAGAAGCCAGTGCTGGAACTGGATTGGATTGGACTGGACTGGTTTTGAATAGGATTGGAGTAAATTGGACTGGAATGGAATGTATTGGACTGGACTGGATTGGATTAGATTGGACTGGACGGTACTGGACTGGTTTGGTTTTGGATGGGATTGGAGTGAATACGGGGGAGGGGACTGTAATGGAATGCAATGTATTTGAAGGAACTGGATTAATCTGGGTTGGATTGAACTGGATTGCTCTGCACTAGACTTCAGTGAACTGGACTGGATTTTTTTTTGGACAGGAATGTATTGGATTGGACTAAAAGGGATTAGACTGGATTGGATTGGTTTTGAGTAGGATTGGAGTAGATTTGAATGGATGGGGCTGGATTGGAATGGATTGGATTGGTTCACTGTTCAACAACAAGGATAAAAACCACCCTGCTCCTAAATCCAAGGCTCAGCTTTGCATTGGAACCTCGTGTCCACAACCACCTCCTCTCCCAAGGAGGCTGAGGAGTGTTTTCTCCCTGCGGTTTGGAAAACCTCTGCTTTGCACAAGACCCTGACAGACTGTTCATGTGGATGAACTTTTCCTAAACCTAATCAGGGGGTTAAAATGAAAACCGTAACAAGCAGCTTATGGAACATTTTGTTGTTGTTTGCCTTTTTCTGATGTAAATGCTTCCTTTATGACAATTTCTAAAAATGCAGAGGCCATATTTCAATATGTCCACTTTAATGTCCAAGAACAAATTTTAAATAAAATCTCTCCCAGGTGACAAATCATGATTTTATGTTTCGGGAAAGTTTGAGAGATTCAGGAACTGAATCTCTTCAACAAGCCTCTCTGGGGCCGCATGTCACTCCATTATTACTCTGACTGGGCACCTGAAAATGGACCAAATGTGGAAATGGAGGGCAACAGAATGAGGCGTTCTGGGGTCGAATGAAGCTACTTCCTGACTGAATGTCTCTGCTAAACTCCATTTGTAAGAAGCATTGAATTACACCTGCAAGATGTCTGTGGACTCTGCGACACTCATATAGATGGAGGGTCACTGAACCAAATCTTTTCCCAGCTGGAGCAATCAAACCAAGGAAAATCACCTCCAGCAACAGGAAGTCCTGATCAGCCCCAGCTGATAACTCCGAGCGGCTATGTAATGCCGTATTAACCGTGTGAATGCGAGAAGGTGCCCTGCAGGAGAAAGAGCTCCGTGCACCTCTAGTTAATGAAAAATAACTGCTGAAGGTGTTTTACATTATGCAGCGTCAGGCCTCAATTTGCCTGCAGAGGCACATCAGAGGGAGCAACTGGAACTCACCGCGTCATGAGTTTGAGGTCAAATTGGCAGCATGGCATCATTATTCCTCTTTGCACTCAGTTTCCTCTGAAAGTTTCCACTTATTATCAACTCCATGCAGATAAAAACAAAAAGCACAACTGAATTTATTCTCTTTGTTTGGTTTTACAGGAAAAATACAATGCAAAATCTGTCTTACCAAGTATGTTTTTCCAATTTCTAGTCAAAATATCTCATCATACTCAATATAAGACAAAAAGCCTAAAGAGAAACATTTCAGTAAGATATGGGAACGTGTTTTAAAGGATAACTTTCTTTGTTTTTCCAACCTGGACCTTATTTCTAGGAGTTTATACGTGCATTTACTCACTGGTAAAGTCTATGCATCACTTTGAGTCCTTCGGAAGATATTACGTTGAGTCGCCCTTCAGTGTACATCCTGTAAAATGGCGGAGACGGGGCAGCCACTATATAAGACATTATCTGCAGCAAAACTCCTTCATTTCATCAATGCTTTCAGTAGAATGAACTAACGGATGGGTACTATTGTCCCATAAGTTCAGAGTTTCTCAAATTGTGTTATTATTTTGTCTGGGTAGCAGCTGCTCTTCTCAGCTGTACTACAGAAGCATGCATCATGAACGCGCGGCCTCAAAGTGTGTAAAACCCTGATAACTTACGGAACGCTAAATCTGGACTCACAGGACAATAGTATTCATTCGTTTGTTCATTCTACTTAAAATATTGGCAAAACTCAGAGTTTTGCTGCAAATAATGTCTTATACTGCATATTAACTCCACCATTATACTGGATGTACACCAAAGGGCGACTCAACATATCATCTTCCGAAGGACTCAAAGTGATACAGAAACTTTACTGGTGAGTAAATGTACATATATACTCCTAGAAATAAGGTTCAGGTTGAAAAAAAGAAAGTTGTCTAAGAAAAATGCATCTTTTTTAAAAGAAATCTTATTAAAATTTCACTTGTTCTGTTGGCAGATACACACACACACACACACACACACACACATATATATATTATATATATATATATATATATATACACATTATATATATATATATATATACTGTATATACTTATTTTAAGGGTGGCCAAGATTTATTTATTTTGCTTGTAATGAGCAAAAAATTATTGCATTCTTATTTATTATTGTATATTGAGTGTGAGATATTTTGACTAGAAATTGATTTTTTATTTGAAGTATCTATTTTGAATATGAAGGCAAAAAACAAGAGAAAGAGGGGAAAAAAAGGAAAATAACTCCCTAAATTTTGAACATAATACATACATATTCAAAAGGAAGTGAGAAGAAGCTAAACTTATAAACTCGCGCCCCCCCTCCTTGGCTGATGACTCACAGCCGCTGTGTTCAGCACCTACTCTGCCGATAATGCAAGCGTAGAAGAAGATCGCTGTTTACGTTGTGCTAAGAACAAACAAGCTGCGGACAAACACCAGAGGGGTTGGCTGTGGATTTAAAACAGAAAGAAAAAGAGAACGCACGATCTCGTCTGCTTCTGTAGTGTTGTGAACTCTCAGGGGCGCTTTTTGTGGCAGCTACACGTAGTACTGTTTAAGTTATAAAAACATACTAAGTGATGTCATTTCGAGTAAATTCTGGACGCTACCCACTCTGGACACTTGGATTACATTGGACGAGCAGTATGGAGGATTATTGACAAGTTTTTGTGGACTTTTATGGACCTTTTTGGTTCCACCCTGTCCTGTTGATCTCCGGCTGCATTTGAGATATTAAAAAAGTGCTCCAGAGTCTTGCTCAACATGAGGGTGAGGAGGAGATGAAGGCACATCATTCTGTGGGTGTACTACTCCTTTAAAGGCTTATTGAAGGTAAATTTAATGTGCTTCATGTTGTTTTAATTTTCACTCCGTTTCTACAACTGACTGTACGATTGTCACAAATCAGACAGGAATCCGTCAGATCTCTGCAGCAGGAACGTGTTTAGCAGTTCATGCTGTTACGAACTCTACTGATTGATTTTATATCTTGAGTGAGGAAAACAAAGATAAGAGAAGAAGTCCTGCAAATAGCCAAATTTATCCAAATGTAATTTGACTCCTGGCCAGCAGGAGGCAGCACTGCGGCATCCAGCTGAGGTCGAAGGCCATCTGTAATGGCAGCCAAAGCAAAATGAGAAAATCATAGCAACCTGACAAGTTTGCTGCCAAGAAAAGCTCCAAAGGCCAGAGAAGAATGATGTTGCCCTCTCCTCCTGCTCCTGTGGAGCGTTTCCTGGAGCTGTTTGGCTGCAGTCGGAGCCTGAATGCTGCTCTGAGGCAGCTCATCAACATGAGTGACGGGCTTCTGGGCAGGAACGGCATCACCAGAGGAAAGGATGACCAGGCTGTGCCTGCAGGCCAAAACTGGTGGAGAGGTGAGGAGATGGGCGAAAGAACGCTGCAAGTCCTCCTGACAATAAAAGATATTTACAGGGGTCTGAGCAACTCATCAAGAGGAGAGAGTTCATGATATTTTGGATACTTGTGTGTATTCCTGGCAGTGTATTTCAGCCCCTGTGTATTGCAAAAGCTTGTGTTATTTACTGTAACCACTGATGCATCACAGAAGCTGATCTTTAAACCCAGAAAGGGTTTAAAGATCAGTGTCGTGATTGGGAGTCCCAACAAATGGGAATTACATCGGCTTCAGAGTTCAAAGTCTCTGAAAGTCAAACTTTTCCTTTCAAATATGCAGATTTGCACCTGAGCTGCCACATTTCAGGGTGAAGATGTTGGTCACTACCCAGAGGATGTCCAGAAAATTATGCAGGAAAATGAGGATTTGTTTTTATTTGATTATAAGTAAGAAAATTCAACAATTCAAGCAGAATTTCCATTGGTTTGATTCATCCTCTTTGTTAGCTTCTACATGTTTTTCTTTTTCTGGTCACTTCTTCACCATTTCTGCTCGTCTTGCTAATAAATCTTTTTTTTTTTCTTTTTCTTATTTCTTTTTTTCTCTTTTACTTGTCCTGTCCATTATTGTAGCAAGCAGAATGGTGATCTGGTTGCTTTATTGTGTTGAAAAGATTTGCTTTGCTTTGCTAATGAAACTTTAATCATGTCTTTTTCTGGCTGAACTGGTTCATAAGTTTGTGGGTCAACATTTAAGTTGTTTCACTGGTTTTAAAATGGCTGCATTGGCTCCCTGTGCAGTTCAGGATCAATTTTAAGCTTCTTTTATTAGTTTTTAAATGTCTGAGCGGTCTTGGACCATCTTGTTTATAAAACCCACAGGGAGGCTACATTCAGCCATTATGGCCCATCTATGGAGCAGCCTGCTGGAGGACAGACACTATTGATGATTTTAAAATGAGACTAAAGACCTTTTTAATCTGGCTTTTATCTGATTTCATTTTCTCTTTTATTTCACGTTTTAATCTGCATATATGTATATATGTAAATATGTATATATACCTCATAGCTTCATAAGAAAAAGTTACGTTAGGCTTCTTAAGCGCACAGACTGGCCAATGTCAGCTAATGGCCTGTAAATATTATCTAAAAATGAAAAGTTGGCATTTTCTTTCATGGCTGTCATCACAGACTTCTGGCCTAACCATCAATAGCAAAAAGTCAATGAGTTTTAAAATGTTAACCCTTTAAATTCCACTTTGCATACATTGCAGTCCAACTTCCAAAACTTGAAAATGGGGTTAAACTAAATGTGATCAATACATTTTTGTTTTATTTTATTTTGTGCAGGATTATCAGAGCCCTGGAGTATTTTAAAAATGTATAAAGTTTTTGATGCATCTTTACTTTTTGTGTTACATTGGTTTTCTAAAAAAAAAAAAAAAAAAAAAGTTACGTTAAGCTTCTTAAGGACACGGACTGGCCAATGGCCTGTAAATATTATCTAAAAATTAAAAGTTGCATTTTTTTCATGGCTGTCATCACAGACTTCTGGCCTAACCATCAATACCAAAAAATCAATGAGTTTCAAAATTTTAACCCTTTAAATTCCAGTTTGTACACACAATGTTCCCACTGCCTAAAACTGAAAAGTGGGTTAAAATAAGTAAAAAAAAAAAAAAAAATCCCTGTAAGTGGCAGGCCATTATTAGGTATACAGAGCAGACCTAGATTATATAGATTATAGCAACCACAATTAAAAAAGCTCAATGAGAAGTTGTTTCAAGATAAAATGCAAAAAAATGTGGGAAAAATTCCAGTTTGAACTGGAATGGCAGCATTACAGAGAGGGAACTAAATTCCCTTGCAAAAGACTGACCTAAATAATAAGCACGTGATGTGACTGATCCAAATGCTTGAAAAAAAAACAAACACCAAAATTACAAATCTGAAACCCTTTGACGCTCAAATAACCTCACATGAAAGAAAAAAAAAAGATTGTTCACTTCATTAGATGCGTTAAGCATTTTTGAGTTTTGAAGGACTCTCATTTGCTGAAATAACATTGAAGTCTCTGGTTTTTTTTAACACAAAGATAAAAAGCGGGGCCCCTTCTGAGTAAATGGTCTGATGTCATTGAAAACAGTTCAAACTACATCATTGAAGTGTAGAGCAAGTGTGTGAGGCGAAAATTTTTTATCCTAAAAATTTATTCTGAAATGGCATTTGATTATAGAAAGGTCCTTTTCAATGCAAGTCAATGTGGCACGGATTGGCACTAAGGAGTAAATGAGGTGTATTTTAGTTAGAGACCTTAGAAAAAGAGTTAGACAACCCATCTTCTAGAATATCATTAGTGAAGCCAAAATACACACCTGGACCAAGTTTTATGCTGTTTGCATTAGTAGAAAAAAAGTAACAACATAAGGTCACTCGCTTCCCCTTCAGAAAGCTTAAGAAGCTATGTATGTGTGTGTATATATATATATATATATATATATATATATATATATATATATATATATATATATATATATATATATATATATATATATATATATATATATATATATATATATATTAGGGATGCACCGAAATGAAAATACTTGACCGAAACCGAAAACAAAAAATGAACAAACCAAGGCCGAAAACCGAACACCGAAAAAAATGTCAATTATTAGAACTGTAGCACTTTTAGCTACGATGTGTACTAACTTCACTAAAATCAATCATTGCAACAAATCAAGTACAAAAGTATCAAAATATTTATTTACCCCTGACATTACAGAATGTACACTATAGATTAAAATTCAAAATAAAATATTTATTTTGACTCCACTCGTGTACATTCCATAATGCCTTTTACATTTTTTTTCTGTAGGACTATTACAACAAATAATAATATACAGGCTTATAACTGACTGGCTGCTGAAAGACAGTGAAATTAAATACATTTTCACATAAAAACACAAAGTTCATAAGTTGCGTGCTGGATGCGCTGTTTGTTGCATCATCACAAGTTTCAGCTGTGTTGTTTCGGTGATTTATGTCTGCCGGCCGAAAACCGAAAATGCACTTTTGGGTCATTTTTGGCCGAAAACTTTTGGTGGCCGAATTTTCGGTGCATCCCTAATATATATATTATATATATATTTATAATATATAAATATATATATATATAATATATACACATATGTGTATATATGTGTGCATGTATATTTTATATAGTGTCAGAAAAAATGGATGTGTGTAAGTGTGGGATTTTTACTAAATTCAATGTAAAATGTTTTAATATATAAAGCACTTTTTGTCACTTCAGTGGGGCTGAAAAGTGAAAAGTGCTGTATAGATAAAGTTTTATTTGATAAACACTGAGCTAAAAGTGTAATTTTCACTGGTAATAAGACGGAATAATTTATTTATGTGAGAATCTAAAATTCTGTAGTTTCTTCTTGGTTTTTCAGATCATCTTGAACCCTGGAGCCGCCATCAGTCAGACACCTGAACTCTGAGCTCTTCACCGCGGTGAGTCGCTCCTGATGCATGCATGCGTCTAAACGTTTCTTCATCCAGCTGGTTCCCTTGTTGCTTGGCGTTTGACTCTGATCCTTGTTGAAGGGGGGGCTCAGATTTGCAGCAGCGCAGCATGCGGCTGAGTGCTATTTAATTACCTGCTTTTGGAAAACCACTGGGAATGCAAGTAATTTAGGTCTTATTTGAAGGGTAAACAAATGCTCCAGAAAACGTCTCCTATCGGCCTCCCAGCAGAGGAAGAGGAGGAGGCGGGGGAGGTAGACGCTGCTTCCCATTGCAAATATTGTAATAGCTGTCTGAGAAGCTTTTGGAAGGGGCAGAAGGAGCAAAGTAATCCTGACATTGGATGATTTTTACTTTACATTGACCACAGTGACCAGATCAAGGTTTGGGTTCAGCAGATGTTCAGAGTTTTGTTCTTAAAGTGATGAGGAAGAGTTATAAGACACGCAGGAAAACAGCCATGACAAGCGCTTCGCTACATCGTTATGTCTTTAAAAGGGGCTATGCTAACAAATTTCACTCTTCTGGGGGGTTTTTGGTGGTATAATATGACCTTTTGTGCACTAATGAGGCCACGTGAATGTCAGAGCGAGTATTAAAGTCCCTGTTTATGGATGGTCAGCCTTGTGTCTTTGTTCAGAAACGGTTGACTCAGACAGCAGCTTATCATTCTACGTAGGTTTCTACATAATTCATATTCTCCAGTTCGAGCACACCAGGATGCTATGATGAATGTATCTTAAAGGGGAAGTTCAGAATTTTTGACTTAGGGCCTTATTTACAAGTGAGCCACGGTACTACTTATCACTGAAGACAGTTTCAACATATTTCATCCCGTTATTCTAGTTCCAGGAGGTTGCTGATGCTAATGCTAGTGGAAGTCAATAGGAATCCGCTAGCCTGTCATTAAAACCAATCTTATCCACGCCACAGAAGATCTGAGGCAAATCAGCAAGTCTATCTGTGTAAATGCCGAGTTAAAGTAGAAAACTCATGCGTTAAACTAGTAAAATTAGCCTTGTATGACAAATTTTGAATTACATACTGAGGAACTAGTTTCTTACCAGCTTACTACCTTTGCCAGTGTATTCTGGTTCATAGAGACATGATGACAGTTAGTTTGACGAAAAAAGTTCTAAATCCTCTTCAAAATCCGACATTTCCTCGTGCCTTTCAGACGTGGTCGCATTTAGACTTATTTGTGTAATCAGATTCCTTCATGCACGTAGCAGCAGATGACATCACTGCTGCCAAATACAGGAAGTAAAACTTTGCAAAGTTTCTCAGCAGCAACAATCAAAATGCAACGAAACGCAGGTTAGTTTTATTAATAACATTATTCTGTTAATGCATCATTTACACAGATAGTCTGAAGTTAGAAATGATTTGCCTCCAATGTTCTGTGGCGTGGATAAGATTGTTATTAATGACAGGCTAGCGGATTCCTATTGACTTGCACTAGCATTAGCATCGGCGACCCACTGGAACTAGAATAACGGAATGAAATATGTTGAAACCATCTTCAGTGATAAGTAGCATTCTGGTTCACTTGTAAATGAGGCCCTATGTCAAAAATCCTGAACTTCCCCTTTAACTGGTTTGAAAAATCCCAAATATGCCTGAACATGTCCAAGACTGTGTGCATTTACTTCTCAAACAAAAGCAAATACTTACAGTGATGTGAACGTTTTTGTGCAAAGGTAAAACAATTGATGACATACAAGAGTTTAAAAACATTGGAATCACTCTTGACTCACAGCTTCTTTTTAAACAGATCAAAAACTACTAGGGATGGGAAAAAATATCGATACACTGAATTATCGCAATATTTTCTGCGAGTGAAAACCTGAAGCTGGCGAGATCAGGATGGTCTCACGAGGCTACGTTGCCGCGGGGCGTCAACCAATCAGAGAGACTCGGCACGCGCAGACACATTTTCTGACAGGACGGGAAATACAGAGGAGACCCGGGGGAGTGTCTTCACTCCACGGAGACGGTGGAGGATTGGCACCCCGTCACATTGGCAGCATGATTCAGAACAGCTGAAATGTGGTCATGGGCTAAACTATGCTTGGTATTGCGTTCCTGTTTCTCTTTATTCTGCCAGACTTTGGCATGCTGCTACTCCTGCACCTTTTGTGCCACTTTAACCATTCAGATATCAAAATGTTCAGCTCGTTCTGGAGATATCTGCTATATCTCATGGTATTTGTAGCTTTCATACTTTTGGAATTATTCAGACTTTTTAAATGCAACCATTTGAAGCGCATTCACAGTAATTAATGTAAGGTGGCCAGTACAGGTTAAATAACTGTTACATTCTAAACTAAATGTATAATAATGATTAAACTTTCTGCTCTGTGGCTGTTATTGTTGCATAGAATGTCCATAAATGTCCACATGTCCATAAAAACATGTATGTCAGGTAAACAGGTCTCCCTTGAGACGCTGCGTCTCAAGACTTGCCTATGTAAATAAAGTTTAAATAAAGATGAAATTTAGCTACTTTTATCTGGAAACTGATAACTTTCATCACTCAAATGCTTTGAATTTTAATATTCAAAGCATATTTCGAAGTAACAGGGCAAACTTCAGTAAATATTTCACCTACAGCAGTAAAAGATTCAATATTTCAATATTTACGTCAGAAATTGCTTTTTTTTTTAGGAGCTCATTCACCAAACATGGACGTGTTCCACCTTTTATGTTTCATAACGTCACGCAGCAATGAATTATGGGCAGTATGACTCTGCCTCAACCCACACTGTGGACTGAGGGCTCAAAGGGGGCGTGGCGGACTTCCCTGGAGAATTGGGACACGCTATTCACTTGAACCCTCAACGGGAGCGCGCATGCTCGGGACGCAGGATGGAAGTGCGGGTATTGGGACGTGGCCTGAGAGCCAGGCCTTCTCGTCCAACATCAGTGTGTGACCTCACAAATTCGCTTCTTGAAAAATGGGTAAAAATTCCCATAAACACCCCCCTAAACCTTGTGGACAGCCTTCCCTGAAGAGTTGAAGCTGTTCTGGCTGCAAAGGTGGACCAACGTCATCCTGAACCTTCTGGATCAGGAATGTGATGTCACTGAAGCTCATATGTGAGTCAAGAGAGGTGAGACGATACATTTAGCAGTATAAAGTAACTGCTGGTCGGTGAAGTCAGGAAAAATTAGGGTTGGGCTTTTGTTTTTTTGTTTTTCTACCGATTTTATAAATTAATCCAAATCTGATGCAAGTTAATAGCAACAACATCAAATTGACAGTTCTGCGTTGGATTAAAATGTTTTCATTTCCTTCCTGATATTCAGCCCTGCTGCACATGATAGAGCTGTTGCTTCACTCATGAGCTGCCTTTTTTCAGGCTCCTTTGCCACAGCAGATGTTCATTTTTAAAATAAAAACATCCATCTAATGGGTTTCTCAGAGGAAATGAGGGAATTCTGCCAAAGGATTAATTAATTTCCAGAGGTTTTCGGGGGGGGGGGAACAAAACTGACATATCAAGTGAGTTAGTTAGCTTAATGAAACTGCTTGAACTGCAGCCAAACTTCGACTCATGTTGACACGTTGGGAATTAACTGCGGTTTTTGTAGAACAAAGTTAAATAACAAACTTTTGATGAGATGGATGGTGAATCAGAAACATTAAATTGATGTAATTTAGCCGTTACTGGTTAGTTTCAGCAATGCACCAGCATGACTACCTGTATTTTTAATGTTCCAACAACATATCAGCGGTTGTAACAGAGACATTTAGCATATCACATACAGCATCACCTTGGTATTGGTGTAGCATCCACCATGTTTTTCATGTTCTTTACATGTAATGTGACATATTTCTAATGGCACATTATGTGATTTTGGCTTAAAACTTCATAATCACCATTTAAAGAACACTGAGAATGTTTTGAAATAACCAAAAAAGGATTGGAGAGCATCTTTAACAACTGCCTGTAAGTATCTGGGAAGTGAGGAGGAAGTTTTAGGAGAGGAATATTGTCTCATTCTGGTCTGATGCAGGATTCTAGTTTCTCACTAGTTCTGGACCTGGTTGATGAATTTCTGGTTTCATGATGCTCCAAATATTTGCTACTGGTGAAAGTTCTGGACTGCAGGACCAGGTATTAGATACTACCATATATCAGATACTAGCAGGTATTAGATACTACCATATATCAGATACTAGCAGGTATTAGATACTGCCATATATCAGATACTAGCAGGTATTAGATACTACCATATATCAGATACTAGCAGGTATTAGATACTACCATATATCAGATACTAGCAGGTATTATCAACATGTGTCTAATTCTAATGTTTCTAACAACTTGGTAACTTAACCAACAACTTAAAACCAGACATATTATCAGCAGCTTCAAAGCAAGTCAGTCTGTAGCAGCAGCAGCTGCACCGTAGTCACATGACTCTGAAAGGAATGCTGGGAAATGAAGTTCTTCCACAATAACAGTGACTTCTACATGCTGGACCAACGTTAATAGAACAAAATGAATTTGTAACATAACGACATTTTGCGAGATTTCATTATTTATTTTTATTTAACCAGGCAAAGACATTAAAAACAAGATTCTTATTTACAATGCCGGCCTGGCAAGTGCCATAGTGACATGTGGGGGAGGGGAACACAATTAATAAAATAAAATCAGTAAAAATTTAAACAATTTAAGACATCAATAGAGGAGTCAAAATATAACAAAACACTAACTTATCAGTCCGAAAGAACTGATACCTTTATAATAAGATATATTACTGGCTTATATCGTTTGGCCAATCTCTAATTGCTCTTGTCCCAACTTTTAATAGATTTTTTTTAAGTAGTTTACAGTTGGATTTAAGATATTTAAAAATAATTGTATTGTTTGAATTTACATTTTACCAGTGTCCCAATATTTTGGAAATTTGAGGTAAATGATAGAAACTACTCCTAAATACTAGCTAGGTCAGGGGTCTGCAACCTGCAGCCCCAGACCTTCCACAATGGCTCTAAATAACTTTGGCTAAAAATGAAGAACCAACAAATGTTTTTAAATACACAATGTTTAGCAAATTTTTTTCAATGGAAAAACTGCATTTATTTTATTTGTTTATTTTACAAAATAATGACAATAATCATACCAGTAGTATTTGTTGAGATCTATTTTTCTTGCCATTAGCTTGTAAATTATGGGCACTGTAATTAAATTATTTTAAAATGTTGTAATTATTTTCTAATAATGGTCTTTTTTCCCACAATTTTCCACAAATAAGCGATCTACATCCCATAGAAGCAAATACATGTAACATCTTTGCAAAAGTTTTTTCATTTCAATGTCTAAAAATGAAGATAAAATTGTAGATCTTCAAAAATTACAGCAAATATCCGGTCGTAGATATTTATCAACAATTATAGGTTGTCTTTTCTTAAAAGGTCCTGTAACATTTGTGGCTCTCGTCAAGTTTTATTTAGCTGGGTTGAAGGCAAAAGTGGCTCTTTGGATTGGAAAGGTTGCAGACCGCTGTGCTCGGTGATGCTGTACAGTTACTCATTCCTACAAGGGGAAGTAAACAGCGATTGGTTCAACATCTGGATGCTAGCTGCTAGCTCCATCTGCTAGGCAGATATGTGGGCGGGGCCAGATTGGCTTGTTGCTAGATCAACATCAACACAATGAGGAAGACCATGTAAAATCCAACCCAAGCCATTATAAGGGCATGAAATTATTTTTCATGGCCAACACAGATGTGGTTTTACTGCATTAGCTGGTATTACGGACTTTCACCCTCCAGATGAACTCTGTCTGGCTGCACAGCTAAGTAGCTGGAAGAGGCTACTGCAGGTCAGCTACTTTCACAGCCTGAAGCAGCATGTCAGCACCATGATTGATTCATGTCAGCACTGTGGCATGAAAGGAAACACCTTGTTATTTGCAGAATAACTGGGTATTGGGAATACATGGGCATAATCCTATTGAACTAAAGTACTTAGACAAATTGTTCCACACTCCTGCCAAAGCTTGCAAAGCTCTTGACTTTATTAAATCCACTGGTTAAAACTGTGTTTTTAACAGAGAAGCTCTCCGACAGTACTCCTAAAAGTGCTTGGCAGCGTAGCACGCAGTTCATTGCCAAGACTTCCAGTTTTATTGGCCGTATCCTCACAAAAGTCCATCTTTGTCTTTGCTTCGTGGTGGGATATGAAGCTGGTGTAAAGAGACACATAACTGTATGTGATGTTTAACACATGATGATGATTTAAACTACTACATAAGGAGATAAGCACCATTATTTGTTTAATAGCTCAGCAAATGTGACATCTCAAGAATATAGACTGTAACTGCTGAAGATCTGAGCATGTAAACATGACCTTAGCTGGACAGTTGAGTCTAATGTTGCTTGTTTCAGACTTTAACCTCATTAAATACAATTATTTGTAGTCGTAACATTCCCATTAACCTGCTTACTTGAAACCCCTTCATGAACTTTATCATTAAGTATAGTAGCTGCATATTATCAGTTCTGACCAACCAGAAACTCCAGTACGTAACTAACATGGTCCAGGTGAGGAGGTCTGAGGGAAAGAGGGGGGGGATACACTCCTCACCTCCAAACACAGGACTGCTATCTCAGTTCCTGTTCCTGTTTTCATTCTTTCAGTCTCGGATATCGACTTTCTTTGCTACTTTACAACCTCATCGTGCCTCAGAACCACTTAGGGCGCATTCACAAAGCTTCTTTGATTCGAATCAGAGTCCGTTTGCTCGGAAAGTCCGCTTCGTTTAGGGGAGTTGTGAATGCGCAAACAAACTCTGATCCGGAACAAACAACCGGACTCGGTCTGCCTGCAAACGCAGGTCTCGGTCCGATTCAAGAGAACCAAAGACAGGAAGTGGACTACAAATTGCATTGTGGGTCAACCGTTGGACAACGTGGGTGAACACTATGACAACAAACACACGTGTGGGACTGCAGTACTTATAAAGATGGCTCGTGGTCAGACGCGGAGTTACGAGGAAGTAAAAGCTTTAATCGATATTTGATCTGATGAAATCATATCCAGCTCCTCGTACGAAAATGTCGCTTTGAGGAGGAAACAGAAGTTGTGAGAACCTTCTTGTACGTGCGTCTTGTCCTCGCGTCTGTCCTTGTGGCTCGTTTGGCAATAGTGCAACGTGAACGCGATCTCAGTCCGGAAGACCACCCCCACCCCCAACAGAACCGAGTCCCCAAACGGACAGAGACTCGCGGACCATGCTTCCTGAATGCACCCTTAACATTTGGGAGTGTTGTTCGAACATCCGGGTATGGTGTAATTATTGGAAAAACTGATTAATCCAGGTGCTGGCCATTGTCGTACCTGAATTAATCAGTTTGTCCAATAATGAAAACAGGAAACAAAGGAGCCGGCTGAGAGTTACGTTGACATGGTTTTGACATTTTTGGCCATGTTTTATCAACCAAAACGTTCCTCATGATGATCTATGTAACAGGAACAAGCGCGCCTGCAAGTGAGTTATGAGGAAACATCGCTGCATTTCAGCACATCTGACCAGACTGTGGCGCTGTTCCAGAAAACCAGACATGACGTAGCGAGTAGAAACTTCACACTGCTGTCAAAATGGATTTTAATGGGTTTATTGTAGTTTTTAAGTTCCTTTCCCAGTTTTACAGAATAAATACAAGACAAAATCAGAAAAAAACTTAATCATACCGTAATGAATGCATAAATAAGATTGAATAAAAGCAGATAAATTAATAAAAAATAATCATTTTGTTGGGGGAGGGAGTGGGGTGGAATTGGCAACAAGAAGTCTCAAGCGGTTAACAAATGAAATAGATTTTATGTAATTAATCAGAATACATTTAAGATGAAAACACTGACGGGTTTTAATATGAAGTCTGGCTGATGCTTCTGTTCAGTTCCTGCTTCAGAGTCCATTCATCCACCGGTTACAATCATCTCATCTCTCCTCCCTCCATTCAGCTTTTCTGTTTCCATTCTCCGACTCCTCTGCACTTTCCCAGCAGTTCTGACCTCCACTGTTTATTTAGCTTCCTTCCCAGGAGAGGAAGTCTGTTTGAAGAGATTTTAGCGTTAATGATGATTATGCTGATGATGGGACGTGTGTCGGTACCATGATGGGTCATTATAGCCGAGATTTCCCTCATCAGTCTCGCTGTTCTCCTCGTATGGAACTGTTGACTTTGGCTTTGAACCCTTATGGTTTCCCAAAGTGTAAATTTCTCCCACCCTCGCAAAGCTTTCTAAGTCCTCCTCAGAGCAGAGTTCAGAGTTCACCTCTGAGCTCAGACAACGGCGAACATGGCCATGGATCGTGATGATGTACATTATCAGACAGGGATTTTTTTTTTTACAGTATTTTTTTTTAATATCTCGAATGCAGCTGGAGATCCGGGGGGGTGGGGGGGAGGGTTGTTATCCTCTGACTTTCACATAATGGAGTTCACCAGCGCTCAAAACAAAAACGTTCATAAGTCCACAAAAACTTGTCAATATTCCTCCATACTGCTCGTCCAATGTAATCCAAGTAGCATCCATCCAGTTTTAACTGAGGTCCTGTTCCATCACGTTTTAGCATGAAAAAGTGGGATTTCCAGGTGACGATTCCTTTAAAAGAAAGAAAGAAAGAAAGAGCGATCTCGTCTGTCACGGCCTCCGTAGTGTCGTGAAGTCGCATGGATGTGTATCGGGGAAATCAATATTCTACTGTTTAGGCTCTAAGAATATATTAAATGATGTTTTGAGTAAATTCTGGACGCTACCCACTCAGGACACTTGGATTACATTGGACGAGCAGTATGGAGGAATATTGACAAGTTTTTGTGGACTTTTATGGACCTTTTCATTTTGAGCACAGGTCACTCCCATTATATGAAAGTTGGCGGACAACAACCCCCCCCAAAGATATAAAAAAAAAGTGCTCCAGAGTCTTGCTCAGCATGAGGGTGAGTAGAAAATGAAGGCACATCATTCTGTGGGTGTACTATTCCTTTAAATGGGCCCTAACAGACCTGCTCTCCTAACCAAAGCTTGGCACATTAGTCCAGAAAAGTCTGGTTCATTTGGGGAGGTGTAACTGTGTAAAACACTCTCTTGACTCTGGTCTGGATTAAAAAAAGATCGTCTGATTCCAAATGAACCAAATGGAGGAAGAAGGCGACGACGTACGCGGTGAAAACCGAAGTTCCCCGGCATTAACCAGTAGATGAATGGGTTTTCTTGTTTGTTGTTTCTTTGTCCTTGGTAATTCGTGATGGGTTGAGTGAGGAGGGAAGTACGTTATATAAAAGGTTTGCCTGTTTTAACTAAGTGCAATGTGAACACAAACTCAGACCGGCTGAATACCGCAAAGCCCGACTGAACCGAGTACCCCGATCATGCCGAGTCTGGTGGCCTGTTAAATGTGAAAACTCTCAAATCTCCAAGTCCCAACCTACAAATCTTACATGTCAGAAGACGTCTGGGGTGATTCAAGCTGAAGTCAAACAATTAAAATAAAGATTTCAGCTGAAACATGAGGTCTAAAAGGCATTTTTGTACTTTTATAACCAGTATTAATTAATCTAAATCGAAGTTCAAATAGTTCAAATGAAGAGTATTTTCCCTGTAAAGTACTTAAAGAGGTCTTTTCCAGAACTAAGGCCCAGTTCTTTCCATGCAGAGGCGTGAGGATCAAATATTCAGTATGCGCGGTGACGTCCTGCTGTGTATATACAAAGTGTGGCAGTGTGTTTATAATGTAAGTGTCTCTGTTTTCTTTTGTGTGTGTGTGATGTCTTTAACCCAGGTTAGATGTCATTTCCTCTTTTCAGCCCGACCAAATTTCAGCTTCCCACACAAAAGCAGCAACGCACACAAAAGATAAATATTTCTCCGTATCTGCTTCTCCATAATAGTTCTGGGAAGTTCACACACTTCTTCTTCCTCGCTCCCTCTTAAAGCACAAATGTGTGTGGTTATTTCTTTAAAACACATCTCTTTGCTCGTATCTGTGAGAGAGGAATGGCATTTCACAGAAATACCCTCAATCCCCCGGGATGTAAGTCCTCACAAACACAGATGTACACCCATGAGCAGTCTGAAGGAGGGTGGGAATGTGGTGTTTCACAAATTGCACGCAGACTTTCTGCATCAAGTGTCAGCGCCGCTGCCTCCTCTTCCTCCTCCTGCTCCTCCTCCCTCCCTTTACTCGGCTCGTACGTCCAGCTCGTCCTCTCCTTGAGCGAGAACGGAGTGCACTCAGCTCTCATGGATTAGAAACTATCTGGAAAGTTTTCCTCTCGGTGGGATTATGTGACCGTGGAATATGGCTCAGATAAAAACGCCGCTGCGCAGATCCTTCAGCGAGCACGTGAAGGACTCCACCAACAAGGCTTGGGATGGCTTCTGGAAGAGTGTGAGGGAGAGGCGGCTGTGGGGTGAGTCCAGACATGATGCGAGTGTAAATCAGTGTGAGGTGTTTACGGATGTTTGCAGACGGAGGCCAGCTTGTCTTCATTTTAGCCGAAGACGTCGCTCAGTTAAATAAAATCCCATCTTAACCTGTTTTTAACTGCACACAGATGCAAAACGGTTGCACACACCTGTTCGGTCTTTGCTTGACCCAGCCACCACGTCCGTGTGGGGCCCGTAAGGGTTAAACTCTGGCTGCATATGAGGGACCCAAGTGGGTTTGTCCATGGTGGCCCCACCTGTGTTTTCCCAAGTGGGTTTCCACATATGGGGCCATTTTCCCCGGTAAAGGCCCAAGGACCAACTCCAGTTCCTATCTTAACCCTGATTCTTCAACCCTCAATCTTAGAAGCCCTCAAAGCCAAGTCTTAAGGGTTATTTTGTGACGTAGAAATGGGACACCCCTTAAATGCAGATGCATCTTCAAACTGTGGGGGGCAGATATACGCTAAAGCAGCGTTCAGTCTGTCATTTCAGAAGAAGAAGTAGTATTTACTTTATTGACATTTATCTGCACTGTTAACCCTTCCTGTTTGATTGATCATCATCATATGTGGGGGGGTGGTGTAACAGGTGTGACAGCACACCATTTAACTCTGCAGGTCACATCAAAAATAAAAAATAACTGATTCTGATTCCCAAAAATAATCAGTCCAGGTATCCCAGGAGGTAAATACTAAGAATAGTAACCTGCAGGTAATATGAGATTTTTCCAGTCTTCCCAGTAGTTTCTCATTATTTATTAAAATGGGCCAACCCATACTGATGCATTTACATTTACATACAGTCAAACACTTCATGGTATTGTAGCAAGTACTTTTATTTATTTATTTTTTTACTTATTTTTTTGAGTTTTCTTTGAATGAATAGTTAGTCAGGGCACATCAAACCTACATAGTTTTACATGCTCAGGTGGAAGAGTCTTTCAACCGGAGGGTCGGGGGATCGACTCCAGGCTTCCCTAGACTACATGCCGAAGTGTCCTTGGGCAAGACACTGAACCCCAAGTTGCCTCCCGATGTGCCTATCGGGTATGAATGTGTGTGTGATTGTGTGTGTGAGTGGGTGAATGTGATATGTAGTGTAAAGCGCTCTGAGCGGTTAGTGTGACTGGAAAAGGGCTGTATAAGTACCGTCCATTTACCATTCTCACATCGGTGTCCTTGCTGTCCAGTGTTGATGGTGGTGTCCTCTTCTGTCCATTTTCCCCTTCCTCAAACTGTGTCTCTTGTAATCTTATTTTGTGTTTGATTTTCTCCATAACACATAGTTCTTCCACTATGCACACCCACTGCTGCAAGGCTGGTGGTTCAGCTACCATGATCTGGTGATTGCTTTTTTACTTGCTGTCAGTACTTTAACGAGATACTTATCCTCTCTGTGTATGCATTGTCCTAGATTCCCCAGATATAGAGCCTTATATTTTTTTGGAATCTCATATCCTGTTATTTTTCTTAAACTCAACCATATTTAGTCTTTTATTTTTGGACATGACCAGAGTACATGTAAATGATCTACATCCATCTGTCCACACGCTCTCCAGCATGGTTGTTGGGCACTTCTCATTTCTTTTCTAATTTTGGGAGTTATAAAGAATCTGGTTATATTTTTCCAATTAAATACTCTCCAAACCCTCGAGCTAGTGAATGTGCACTGTGTTTTCCAAATATCGAACCACTCCTCCTCAGTTATTTGCTCATTCATTTCTTTTTCCTACTTTTCTTTGATATATAGGGTAGAAAACCTTCTGTATGACATGTAGCTCTTGTATAGGACAGATATTATTCTGCACTTCTTCCCTGCATAAGCTTTCTGAAACACCTCAACAACTTCATGTTCAGTGGCCATTTTTACCTCCTTCTCATAATAATCTCTTATTTGCAGGTACCTACAGTGTTCATACTCTTCTAGTCCAAATCTATCCCTTAACTTCTCAAAACTCTGCAGCTTTCCCTGTTCCAACATTGTGCATATTGCTGTAACTCCTTGTCTTGCCCATTGCCTAAACCCTTTATCATTAGTACTTCTACTTTTAATACTTTAAGTACATATTTTAGCTTAAGTAGAAAGGTTAATATAGTACTTTTACTGGAGTACATTTTGTCTGTTTATTTATACAAGGAAGCTTGTTTAACTTGCCATTTGAAAATAGTCTTTTATCCATTTTTTCATGTCAACCTGGGTTTCCCACGTCTTTTCTTTCCGTTTGTTAGAGTTTGGCTTTGCTCATTTCTTTAGTGGATTTATTTAAATTACGTTATTATTAATCATAATCATCATCATCATCTTTGGCCTGATGTCAACGTCCCGGTCGGCCGTTGCTTCCTGCTGTCCATCAAACACTGATAAAAGGACTCTGCAAACCCAGGAGTGTGTGCGCTGTAGCCGTGACTGGCTGCGGTTTCACGTCTCATTGAACCGCGGCGTTTCCCTGCGAGGGAAGTTTTAAAGCTGAAAACAGGAGTGCTAAAAGGAATCTTTGGTTTTCCACTTCCAGGAATCCCAGCGTGTCGTCCACGCTAAGAACTTGAAAGTCTGAGGGGTCAGGCAGACTCAGCGGGAGTCCAGCGGTGTTTGATCACCATTAACCCGGAGCAGGTTTTCATGCATCCGCGAGGCTGGAGAGGCGTGCAGCTTTTGTGTGTGGTGAGGAGACTGAAGGTCAAGCAGAGGCTGGTTTTGTTTTACTTCCCTGGCGGTGGGATTGCAGCGTGCGTGCATGTGTGTGGGCTTGTTAGGTGAGCTTGTGATTGGAAGGTTAATTTACCAAACCGGACTGGAAAATGTAAAGATGACCCTGGGTGGGAAACTTTGCCTCCACCTGCTGTTGCCATGTGCTGAAGTCTCAGGTGTAATTATGATGGCTGCACATGTGAAGCAGGACGTGAAAGGATGAAGGATTTGAAAAAGCAGCCAGGTTGGGACCTGAATAATTTTCTGCTGAATGAGTGCACAGATTATGGATGGATGGGCCCCTGGGCAAGGTTGGTTTTCTCTTCAGTCGCCTGCTGCTGTTAAACTTCTCATTTGCAACAGCATTTATACGTTATGACAGATAATACGTGCATATCTAGTGGCAGAGAGAAGCAGTTTGATTAGAGAGAAAACGTCTCCTGTCACTCCAACAGCCAGCAAGGAAAGCTGGGAACTGATACACTCAGGTCCCCACCTTCACCTGCCCCCCAGTTTGGATTGTACCGCCCTTTCTAACCCCTTCCAGTTGATGGTAAGCCCACTTGTAGGTGTGTTTTTCAGGTTGTGTCCAGTAGGGGATGTGAATCTCCACCAATAAGGCTGATTCTTTGCAGGAGGTGTGTATGTGTGTATACGGGTACTCCCCAAAAAATTAGAATATTCTAAAAAAGTTCATGTATTTCTGTAATTCAACTTAAAAGGTGCAATTTACATATTGTATAGATAAATAATATGCAAATCAATATATTTCAACCTTTTTATTGTGTGGATGTTGCTGTTTAGGACTTGCAGCTTAAGAAAACCTCAAATTCTAAAACTGAAAAAAAAATTGAATATCGCATGAAATCAATTAAAAACGGATTTTAAAAGCAAAAAAGTCAGGCCTTCTAAAGTAAAATCTTGCATCTGTACTTAGTACTTGGTTTGGGTCCTTTTCCTTGAATGACCCCTTGACCCGATGTGGCATGGATGCTAGCAGCTTTAACCCAGCGTGGCATGGATGCTAGCAGCTTTAACCCGCCGTGGCATGGATGCTAGCAGCTTTAACCCGGCGTGGCATGGATGCTACCAGCTTTAACCCGGCGTGGCATGGATGCTAGCAGCTTTAACCCGGCGTGGCATGGATGCTAGCAGCTTTAACCCGGCGTGGCATGGATGCTAGCAGCTTTAACCCGGCGTGGCATGGTTGCTAGCAGCTTTAACCCGGCGTGGCATGGATGCTAGCAGCTTTAACCCGGCGTGGCATGGATGCTAGCAGCTTCAACCCGGCGTGGCATGGATGCTAGCAGCTTTAACCCGGAGTGGCATGGATGCTAGCAGCTTTAACCCGGCGTGGCATGGATGCTACCAGCTTTAACCCGGCGTGGCATGGATGCTAGCAGCTTTAACCCGGCGTGGCATGGATGCTACCAGCCTTAACCCGGTTTGGCATGGATGCTAGCAGCTTTAACCCGGCGTGGCATGGATGCTAGCAGCTTCAACCCGGCGTGGCATGGATGCTACCAGCTATAACCCGGCGTGGCATGGATGCTAGCAGCTTTAACCCGGCGTGGCATGGATGCTAGCAGCTTGTGGCATATCTCAGCTGTTATGGAGACCAACATGCTTCCATCACAGCCTTGAGCTCTTCTTTATTGTTTGCTCTCTTCCCGTTCAGCTTTCTCTTGACGATGTCCCACATGTTTTCAATGGGGTTCAGGTCAGGTGGGTTTGCGGGCCAATCCAGCATGGTGATCCATGGTTGTTGAAGCAGGATTTTGTAGTTTTGGCAGTGTGGGCAGGTGCCAAGTCCTACTGGAAGATGAAGTCTGCATCCCCATACAGCTGGTCCACTGAAGCAAGCATGAAGGTCTCCAAAATGTCCTGGTAGACGGCTGCATTGATGCTGGACTTGATGAAGCTCAGAGGTCCATTCCTCATGAAGTCCTCCACACTTTTGAAAGGTCCTTTCCTGACCATCTTCTCCAGGCTGCTGTCAGCCCTCCGGCTTCTACACTGTTTTCTTCCACACTTCTTCCTTCCACTTAACTGTCCATAAATGTGCTTTGAGACACTCTGAGAACATCCAGCTTCTTTTCTATCACTTTTTGTGTCTTTCCACCTTGTGCAGGAGTCAATGATGGTTTTCTGCACAATGGTCAGATCAGCAATCTTCCCCATATATATATATATGTATATATATATATATATAAGGGATGGGCGATATTTTATCATGTGCGATATATCGTCAAAGAAATTCCCCACAATAGCAATTTGAATTTATCGTTTTTATCATGAGATGACAATTTTTTAGTTTGTGTTTGCAGTTGCACTACTTTGGTTATTTTAATAAGCCAAGTTAGTTTTGCTGTTGCATCGTATGAATAAATGTGGAATTTGGTCTCTCATATTTCGAGAGGGACCCAACTGCAGTCACGGTACATCGCCATATATCCAATCCACACCGGAAGTCCCAATCGGAAGTTTCTTTTTCATGTAACTTATTAAAATCTAACCCTACCCCTGACCCTTCTGCTAACCCTAACCACCCGACTACATTATACACATCTGTTTGCAAGTTGCAGATAGATACTCTTGGCGATATTTAACAAACTTCCACATGAGACTTCCTGTATGGATTGGATGTATGGCGGCGCCCTTGTCGGTCATTGTAACTGCAGTTGGGTACTCTTGCATATTTCAGACTTGTTTGCTTGGTGTCACTACAGTTTTGCAATACAGGTGCACCACTTGAACATAATTGATATAGTTTAGTGGCTTCTAGTATTTTGTAGAGCTTTCAAGACAAAATTTAGTGACAGATATATAAAACAAAATATTTTGCTGATAGTTTTTATCCTCACTTACCGTTACCGTGATAAATAAGAGAAATTATCACACATTTTTTAGTCCATATTGCCCATCCCTTATATATGTGTATATATATATATATATATATATATATGTGTGTATATATATATATATATATATATATATATTACACACACACAACAGTACTGTGCATGAAATAACTATATTCCATTGACAGACTGTGATGGGAATGACTGGAGTGAACGATAAAATCACAAATTTTAGTATTTATCTAAAAAAAACCAAACGAATCAACCCAATTTCATTCCACATATATTCAAGGTTCATTCAATATATTCAAACTTTCACTCCATATATATGCACTCCATAATTTCCTAAACGGCATGCCATAATATATATAGATAGATAGAATATAACATGTACATATTCTATGTTCCTTATGTTAGGGCTTGTATTGGGACGGACCCAAACAGTTGCCTTAACTGAAGATCTTGTGATCTTTTTCAGCTGCATGTTGCAGCTCAGCTGTGTCTGTCGTTGGCAGGTGAGGGAGGAGATGATGGTGTGATGTCAGGCCAATCAGAGAGGAGGGATGAAACAGGAGGATTCTGCATGTGAAATGGAGATACAGATGAGGTTAATAATCAGGTGCCGCAACCATGAGATGAAGTAGAAGAGTCGAACTGAATCATCTCATTTGGGATTGTGTATATTTTGTGTACATTTTGTTGTTTTTTTGCTGATCATCCGACGTCAGCGCCAACAAGGTTAAACAGAGAAGCTTTTTGTCGTAATCCTGTAAAACGTTGGAACTTTAAAGCGACTGCAGTCACAAACTGACAAGCTGATGTTGTATAATCCGGCTCGTACAAACTGTCGCTGCCTTCAGAAAAGCTGGGGTTCTCCGCCCGCCTGCATGTGTGCAGGTCTGAGTGTGTTTTGTGTGGTTGACTCCGACAGCTGCTTTTGTTTTCCTCACTGAGAGCTGATGCCTCTCTCCAGCTGTGTGTACACTTACATCAGCATGTGCGTGGTTAGATTAAATCTTTGGATGACTTTGGAGCAGTCACGCTCACTGGTTGGTTGAAATTGATTACGCAACACTTCAGCTCCCAACATTCACACATGGCAGAGGAGGGAAAAGCTTTTCCTCCAGGAGTCTCACGGAGCACCATGACTTCAAAATAAACTCTGAAACTCGCAGAAGGAAAATTATCTGCGTGACTGTGTGAGATCACAAATCACACCTGTTAGATTACAAAGGAACAAGAACATGTCTGTTCTAAGGTTGAATCATGAAGTGAGTTTATCAACAGGAACGGCAGCAGATGATTCCCCTGCTTCATCTTCAATAATACTCCTTTTTTTTGTCTTTTTTATGTCATATTATTTCAGATTCTGCCTAGCAACTAAACCTTGAAACTGTCCTAATGAAGGACACGTGAAACAAAAAGGCTAAAGAGGTTTTGTTATCTTCCTTGGTTTGACTGACAGCTTTAGATCAGTTTTATTTCAACAAATCCTGGAAGCTTTTTTTTTTGCTTATTATAAGCAACAAAACTTGTA
The DNA here is from genome assembly GCA_023101725.1 of Atherinomorus stipes. Taxonomy (NCBI): domain Eukaryota; kingdom Metazoa; phylum Chordata; class Actinopteri; order Atheriniformes; family Atherinidae; genus Atherinomorus; species Atherinomorus stipes. Next base: position 58,331 of record JALJCO010002809.1, read on the forward strand.
TTTTTTTCACTTATTTTAAGAGCGGCCTTTTTTCCAGTAAAAGAAAACAGCAGGGTTCAGCACTTTGCTGTGATGTGAGTCTAAAGCATTTTTATCTCTGAACCAGCGTCCAACATTGGGCGCTTTTTAACGCCACTATTGATAATTATTTTGTGACGTCACGGTCTGAAAAAACATTCTAGCCCGCCCCCTGCAGGCTGAGAACGAGCCTGAGAAACACACAGTTACGTGATCTGTTGTCATATGGAGGTGACCAGCCCCCCGCCGTCTTTTGTATGAGTTGAGTTTAGCTGCTAGCTAAAACGGAGGGATGCAGTAACGCAAATAAACTCCTTTAGGAGGGACGTGGAGATCCTGTTACACTCATATTCAGCTGAAAAGCACAAAGACCAGGGGCCTCATGTACAAAGAGTTGCGTGGATTTCCTCCTGAAACTCGGCGTACGATGAAATCCTGAAAACGTCATACGCACAAAAGTTTTCAGATGTATGAAACTGTGCGCACGCATGGATCCAAGTACTTTTCCTTTGTACATCCCATCAACGTGGAATTGAGCGCACATGTTGGAGTACCTGACGCCCTCCCTGTCCACACCCCCAACATAAATACGCAAATGACATTTAAATGAGATCTGCAGCGGAGATTCTCCTCTCTGCACCATCAGAAAGACAAAATATGAGCATGACAGTGAATGAAAATAAAAGAAAAATCACGGAGAACAAACTTGAGGCAGATTGTGTAGAAACGCACAAAAATGTGCACTTTAGCGCGCTGTTGTCCGACATTACACTTCAACAAAAAAGTGAATGGGAGAGTGTGTGATGCGGTCAGAGTCCGCAAGTGGTCTGATTTCAAGTTGGATGTGAATCGGAGGACGGCTGCTCGTGACGGCTTTTCTTCTTCCAGAAGTGGGGGGAGTTCACGCGGGTGACTCCGGTTTGTCTCAAGGTAAATAAAAATATATTTGTGAAACGTGTGTTTATACAGTCTCCACCTCACAGTCTGATGTCACTGTAAATACTGGATTTATTAGCTGACACAGGCTATCACCATAAGAGGACGTGCAGGAGGGAATTCCTCCCGCATCACCTGCGTCACAGCCTCGGGGGTTTCCTCATCCCCCGGACTCAGACGTAACTGACCTGCTACTATGAAATTGCCATACCGGCCGAGTCCCCCCCCCTGCTGTGTTGACATAAGTGATTGCCCAGATCATCATATAGACGTTCTCACAAATTAAGTGCATTAATAAATAAATCAGCATATAAGTGAATTTATTCGCCGGAGCGCGTGGAGGCGCAGCTGGCCTGGGTGTATTGCGCCCCCAGCCTGGCTTCAGCTCTGTACACAGCGCTGTCTCTGGAAACCTAAAGCGGCTGAAACAGCCAATTATCATGAAATCAACAAATCTTCTCGGCCTCTGAATACACGCTCTCTACATATGCACTATGTCGAACGTCTTCTTCCAGCTAAAGCAGCCATGCTGGACAGAAGACTTTTTTGCTCCACTTTGCGCTTTTATATCCACACATAATTGCGGATGTTAAATGTTTATGAGGGCTGTTTGTTTATGTTTCTGATCACGTCAGTCAGTCTGGGGATGGTTGTTTTCACATTTATTTCTTAAAATAAATGTGTATTCACACGCTGTCATTTCCAGCGTCGCCTCCGAGTGTCGCCAAAGTCCCCACAACTGTAGAAACGTTCGTACGCCAGCCATGAAGTTGACGTGAAGCACCGCACATTTCCACGGTCATTCCATTCTTGATACATCTCGACTTTATCGTGGAAATGATCGTACGCCACGTTTTTGTGCGTACGAACCCTTTGTACATGAGGCCCCAGATGTAACACTGATATTTAGAATGACATTCTTTCTTTTTCCTGCATAATGGTCCTATTTGCTTTTTATTTACGTCTTCACAGCTCCATCTTTTCTAAAACTGATGTAACATGTTAAAATGAGAGGAAATTATTCTATTTCTGTTATTTCTGTTTGAATCGTAGTTTTCTTGGGAACTGTCGGTGCTCTTGTGTGCCTTCATTCTGGCAGCGGTGTACGGTGACGCTTCTCAACCACACAGATATAAATATCTCTGAATGCATCTCAGCAGGGACGTGGTGGTGATTAAAGGGGAAGTTCAGGATTTTTGACATAGGGCCTCATTTTCTAGTGAGCCAGAATACTACTGATCACTGAAGACCATTTCATCATATGTCATCCCGTTATTCTAGTTCCAGTGGGTCGCCGATGCTAATGCTAGTGCAAGTCAACAGGAATCTGCTAGCCTGTCATTAATAACAATCTTATCCACGCCACAGAACATCCGAGGCAAATCATTTCTAACTTCAGACTATCTGTGTAAATGCCGTGTTAACAGAATAATGTTACAACTAAAACTAACCTGCATGTTATTGCAGGTTACTGGGTACTGGGAGTGGATAAGATTGGTTTTAATGACAGGCTAGCAGATTCCTATTGACTTCCACTAGCATTAGCATCAGCGGCCACCTGGAACTAGAATAACGGGATGAAATATGTTGAAACTGTCTTCAGTGATCAGCAGCATTCTGGCTCACTTGTAAATGAGGCCCTATGTCAAAATCCTGAACTTCCCTTCGGCTCGTATGCAGCAGTCGCTTCTCTATACGGGTCACAGAGTCCAGCACTTCCATCTTATTCCTGGATCTTTCCTTCTCGGCGACTGACAGCTGATTTAAACGTTTCTGTATCTCTCACAGAGTCCGCGGGCGCCCCGTCATATTTTGCCCGCCAGGTCACGTGACTGAAAACTATCAATTGTGTTTGAACACACGTAAAACTCCAACTCATGCGACGACTTTACTACCGCTACGAAACGTAATACATGCTTTCTCATATTAGTGGTTAAACGCAACGCAGAAGAAAACTGGTTCATCGTTTTGTTGATGCAGCTTGTTTCCATCAAACATGGAGCTGCATCAGATCCTGGTCGGTCTGAGGTTGATCACATTTCTACCAGAACTCTTACAGATCTATCGGCTCTGGTTTGTTCCAGTTCATAGTTAGGATGTTCAATAAAGTATTTTTTCTTTTCTTTTTTTATCTTTTTCTATAACACTCTGAGGTAATTGGATCTAAAGGAGGAACAGAACCCAGTAATTTTCAGATCTCACCAGTATCTCCAGTCCCGGAGGACTGATTTCCCATCACTCCGAGGGGTGATGCTGAGTTCTTATCGCGTAATGAGATAACTAATGGAGTCCTAGAAAATCTCATTTTAATCTTCCAATCAAATTCCTCCCTCTGATTGCTGTTGATACCTTTATGGCTCTTCATGCAGGCGTCCTCCCGGCCCTGTCCTCCACAATCACATTTAATTCAAGCTTCCACTTTTCTCTTATATTGGTGGTATTTTCTGCCATGTCAGCGATTAACATCCAGTAAATATGGGAGACGTGCTTTTTGCTGGCAGATGCTTCTTCATTATGGTGATAAAATGTGGTTCAACAGCCGTCGGGTTTCTTTTTAACCTCTTCTATTCTACATGGCTCTGATGTGGGGCCTTATCTAGTTACAACAATTTAAATATGTTATTTAAATGGTTTTAATCCATCACAAAGAGTTGATTTTTGCCCTGTTTTGTTCTATCAGAGGTTGCTGCAGTCAGTAAGCTAGTATCAAAAATGGCCAGTTTGGCACCATCTGTTTTCCAAGTCTCGCCGCAGGTCATAAAAGCTTAAACTGACTAAAAATAATATTTTCTATAGTTGATTTATTTCAGTTCAACATCAAGAACTGTTTGTTTGGGGGATTTTTCAAGGAACGTTGGTGCTGCAGGAAAAAAGGGTGTGAAGTGAATCAGACTCGTCCGTCTCTGTAGGAGTGAAGACCATGTTTGACTGCAGTGTGAGCACGGCCCACGAGAACGGAGTCTTTTCTTTCATCCCTGGCTTTGTTCTCCACTTCTATCACTTACAGCCTGAATCGCTCCACCGTGGGAGCTTCTTCTATCTGTCCGTTCTTCATCAGCCCCTCTTCATATTTACACCTCTGTTCGAGAAAGAAGTCATCATGACTCAGGGACCAAATATGGCCGTCCGTTCATACCCTGCAGACGAGATCTTCCAAACACAGCGTATCCCAGAAACGTTCTGTCAACTCTGACGTAACTTCTTCTGCGTGCCTGCCGGTGTTAAACCATGAAAGTATCCAGAAACCCACCACCAGATGCAAAGTGCAAACCAGCTCCAGACATCTCTGCTGATGCTGGAAAACCTGCAAATATCCCGTCAGTTTCAGGTTCTTTCTTTTATTTCTAAAGAGAGAAAGAAAAATGTAAAACATTTTGCTGCTTTTGTTGGCTTAGATCATGTTAAAGGTTCAGTTCACAAAATTTTGAGCATCAATGCTGCAACAAAAGGCTGCTATGGAAAATAAATGGGCATAGTTTTGTTCATTAACAGGTTTCTGTTCAGTGTTATCATAGAGGTGTGTACAAGCCTTTAAACAGTTAAGAATAATACACTCATACAATACTTAGAGGAAATCACAGGCCAGAAGACCGAGGATCCACGTCAGTGAGGACCCATAAGTCACATTATCTCAAAAAGGAAAAATAAATCCCCCTTTTAATAATTTACTTTTGTAACTACACAGAAAAATACTTGTATGTTTCTAAGGAATTATTTATTCTCAGGTATTGATAACGCACCGTTAGACTTTACAACCAGTGGTCTGGTCAGACAACAAAAGGGATTTTTCTGGAGTTAAAGTTTTTACATCCTAACTACTGTTTTTACTAGGGATGGGCGTATTGATACCCTGGAGTCGATACTTCAATACCAGCCATACAAAGTGATGGAAGCAGTATTATGATTCCACTGTACAGATAACAAAAATCATGCAGTTTGTTTCCACTTCTGAGAGTTTTAGGCAACGAAATGATGAAAGTAGCAAGATTCCAGCTTCTGTATCACATGATGGTGGTAGCCTATCAGATTCTAGCTTCTGTATCACATGATAGTTGTAGCCTATCAGATTCCAGCTTCTGTGTCACATGATGGTGGTAGTCTATCAGATTCTAGCTTCTGTGTCACATGATGGTGGTAGCCTATCAGATTCTAGCTTCTGTATCACATGATGGTGGTAGTCTATCAGATAGGGGATTATCACGCTTCCGCGTTCCGGTTTCCGGAAGTTGAAACATTTGGCACTTCCTCTTCCGGGCCATGTTAACGACAGCCGTTTCTGCTCTGTTATACTGTTTAAATCGGATAAACTCCAAACATACTTAAGTTTTCATTCTAGACTGAAGTGATACTGGATCAAAAGCTGGATCAAAGCGATCGATTTGCCGCGGTGAAGGGCCGAACTTTATAATAAAACACACGTTTGTTTGTCCCCGGTGGGGCACAACACCGGCACTTCACAGCATGCTAGCATTAGCCAGCTAACGTTTACTGACGTGCTTAACATTGTGCGTCTTAAAACACACAAACATCTGAAAATCGGGTCTGTACCCCCCCCGTTTCCAGTGGAACAACTGGGGACTGCCAAGAAAGGAGACGCTTTCAGATGCTTGTGTGTTTTCAGCCGCACAAAGTTAGGCACGTCATCAAGCTGGCTAATGCTAACCTGCTAACAGTAGTCGGCCAGCTACTACTCTGTTAAACTTTGTAAATCGGATAAACGCCAATGCCAAGTTTTCATTCCAGACTGAAGTGATGCTGAGGAAGAAGTGGATTAAAACGACCGATTCGCAGCGGTGAAGGACCGAACTTTATAATATAACGACACACGTTTGTTTGTGGCCGGCAGACTGCGCAGTCGTGTTAGCAGGTTAGCATTAGCCAGCTCGATAACGTGCCTAACTTTGTGCGGCTGAAAACACACAATCATCTGAAAGCGTCTCCTTTCTTGGCAGTCCCCAGTTGTTCCACTGGAAACGGGGAGGTACAGACCCGATTTTCAGATGTTTGTGTGTTTTAAGACGCACAATGTTAAGCACGTCAGTAAACGCTAGCTGGCTAATGCTAGCATGCTGTGAAGTGCCGGTGTTGTGCCCCACCGGGGACAAACAAACGTGTTTTATTATGAAGTTCGGCCCTTCACCGCGGTGAATCGATCGCTTTGATCCAGCTTTTGATCCAGTATCACTTCAGTCTAGAATGAAAACTTAAGTATGTTTGGAGTTTATCCGATTTAAACAGTATAACAGAGCAGGAATGGCTGTTGTTAACATGGCCCGGAAGAGGAAGTGTCAAAAGCCGGCAACTTCCGGTAAGTGTGATAGGTCCCCTATTCTAGCTTCTGTATCACATGATGGTGGTAGCCTATCAGATTCTAGCTTCTGTGTCACATGATGGTGGTAGCCTATCAGATTCTAGCTTCTGTGTCACATGATGGTGGTAGCCTATCAGATTCTAGCTTCTGTATCACATGGTGGTGGTAGCCTATCAGATTCTAGCTTCTGTATCACATGATGGCGGTAGCCTATCAGATTGTAGCATCTGTATCACATGATGGCGGTAGCCTATCAGATTCCAGCTTCTGTATCACATGATGGTGGTAGCCTATCAGATTCCAGCTTCTGTATCACATGATGGTGGTAGCCTATCAGATTCCAGCTTCTGTATCACATGATGGTGGTGGCCTATCAGATTCTTGTTTCTGTATTACATGATGGCGGTAGCCTATCAGATTGTGGCTTCTGTATCACATGATGGTGGTAGCCTATCAGATTGTGGCTTCTGTATCACATGATGGTGGTAGCCTATCAGATTCTAGCTTCTGTATCACATGATGGTGGTAGCCTATCAGATTCCAGCTTCTGTATCACATGATGGTGGTAGCCTATCAGATTCTAGCTTCTGTATGACATGATGGTGGTAGCCTATCAGATTCTAGCTTCTGTATCACATGATGGTGGTAGCCTATCAGATTCTAGCTTCTGTATGACATGATGGTGGTAGCCTATCAGATTCTAGCTTCTGTATCACATGATGATGGTAGCCTATCAGATTCTAGCTTCTGTATCACATGATGGTGGTAGCCTATCAGATTCTAGCTTCTGTATCACATGATGGTGGTAGCCTATCAGATTCTAGCTTCTGTTTAACATGATGGTGGTAGCCTATCAGATTCTAGCTTCTGTATCACATGATGGTGGTAGCCTATCAGATTCTAGCTTCTGTATCACATGATGGTTGTAGCCTATCAGATTCCAACTTCTGTATCACATGATGGTTGTAGCCTATCAGATTCGCATATGTGCCCTTTGAATGATCTCAGCTTCCTCCAGCAGTAGACTCTGCTCCGATGTTTCTTTTAGATGCTTCTGTTGCATTTCTAGTCTCGTCTGTCGTCCAGCTGAACTCCAGGCTTGTATCCCTTCATCACCTCCACCTCATCTCCCAGGATGTAAACTGTGCTTTGTTTACTGCTGCTCCTCCTGAAGTCAACAATCATCTCTTTTGTTGTTTGTGTTCAAGATGAGATCATTGTTTCTGCACCATCTCACAAACGGATTGACCAGTTCTCTGTACTCGGTTTTATGTCCATCATTAGCTGGTGAAATAATTCATCTATCCGATTGAAATCTCTCTGATCAGGGGGGGGGGGTGTTCCAGAAAGGAGGCTTAACAAATGCTGCTACGAAGCCTGAGCTCTGGCTCGCTAAATCCTCTGAAAACTTATCCCGCTCTGTCAGTTCCACAACTCCAGCCATGAATCCGATTTGGTTAAGCAGGAGAATGAGGCATCACCGATGGAGCTCCGAAACCATGATGAAAATGGCTAAATGTTGAGCCCCCTACTGTTCACAGGCAGAATTGCAGGTCCTTCTTGAACATTATGAGAAGGAGAAAATTATAATACTGGTGAAAAAACAGGAGCACGTCCACATCCAGCACCGCCCGCTGTGACGATTGGCAGAGGATTTCCAGCTTAGTCAGTGTGTAAGGATGTAAAACGCAGTAACTCTGTACGAGGCTGCTGGTTAACGTAAGTTATTTGTCAGCTTTACTGTAATAATTATTTAGTTTCATTTTATCTATTTCATTCAGTTATCAGATGTTACCCATTTCGAAGCAGATGATGTGGAAATCGTGAATATTGAAATGGCCTCACGGATAAAAAACTGCATGTAGCCATAAAAATATGCAGTTGGTTTTATTCAAACCGTTTTATATTAGAATAATTGTGAAATATTTAATCACACACGGTGACGTTCCCTCAAGTCATGATGCTGCATAAATTATCATCGGGTACCGGCTCCACGGCGGTGGCACTTTATAGCATAGAGCAATGAACGGCCTCTGAGGATGGACCCTCAGACCAGGACAGGACCCTTAGACCAGGACGGACTCTCAGACCAGGACGGACACCGGAATCTTTCCTTCAAGCCAAACGTCATTTCATTCATGACGCGGGTTTTGCTGTAGGCCATGTTGAAACTCGTTTGCGCTCCAGGATCAGGGTCAGGGTCAGGGTCAGGGTCAGGGTCTGGTTCTGGGTCAGGGTCTGGTTCTGGGTCAGGGTCAGGGTCCTGTTGGGCTTTCCACAACAGCTCTGACTAAAAAAGAACCAACTAATATTTGAATATAAATTTAATATGTTTTTAGCAGTTTTTTCATAGAATAGCCTGACTGTGTTAAATTACCACAACGTGACACCAAAAGTAGGCGACTGTAATATATTTCTCTTGTCATTAGATTTTAGGGCTTTTTCTCTCATTATTCCCCACATCAACATTTGTATTTATTTATCCAACCTTTTCTTTTGACTGTTAAGTAAAACTGAAAAAATCTGATTGAAGAAAATGTCATTGCTCTTTTTGTATGTTTTTTTTTTTCTAACCCTAAAATAAGAAATAAAACTCTTCTAAAATGACAGCAAGTTTTTACATAGATAAAAGTATTTATCAAAAATGATAGGTCATGGAACATTTGCGGCTCTGTGACGTTTATTTAGCTGGACTGAGGTGAAAAATGTCTTTGGATTGTAATGTGACAGACCCCTGCCTGGGTGATGCGGGATGCTATCCGTGATCTCCCAGGAGACGCCCATCAGATTCACCTGTATTTGGGATCAAGTGAGTTTACATATAGATCCATAAGATTTGTGAGATAAAGGAGCAACTGTGCGCAGAAACGGTATCATTCCTGGATGTGACACATTCTCATGGTGAATGGCACATTGAATTTCTGCTTCTACATCTACGGCACCTTTTTCAAATAGAAATGTCGTCTGACTGCAGGGAAGCCGCTGCTCTCCGAAACAAAGCCGGATAAGTTAACATAGCCTGGAACAAAACCTGCTCCCTACCAGGTTATGTTAACAGCAAATGTTTCTAGATGAACTTGGCTAGATCAGCTTTTTTGGAACAGAAAACCCAGAGTTACCATTTAATCTGGGTTAACATGGCCAGCTAAGCCAGTAAACCTGCTTCTCGGATTACCCCCCAGAGCTTCTACCTGATGTGTTTACATGGACGCTGGGAAAAGTGATCTTCAGTTGTATAAACTTGATAGATTTATGTTTGTAATGCTTTTGACATGTGCAATGTGTCCTAGTTCAGAAGAAGAGGGGTTTTCTCTTTTTTTATTTATAATCTTTTGACCGTTGGAATGCTCAACAATCCTTAAAGGGACTTGAGGAAAGATTAAGACATAATGTCTTAACCCATTACTATTAAAAAACTGATCATGCTTGTTTATTCTTTCACAATTCCTGCCTCTAGTCCCTTTAAGTCTTTCAGTTTCTAACAAAAACGTTGCATCTGCCACAGTCCTGTTCTGTTTTGCTTCCGCCATCTTCCCTGAATCTGCTACATCATGCAACCCACACGTGGTTCAAGCATGCGCAGAAACAACATACCACAGAAACGATTGGAATGAGCGTTTACATGCTTATTTTTCCTGCTGATCTGATCGTAACAAGGTTTAAACCACCCCTCTTGATCGGATTGAAAATGATCAGATCAACTGACATGTTTACATGATGAATTTTTATTCTGCGTTGCGTTTGATCGGATCAAAACTTCTCCGTGTAAATGCAACTTCTGATACTCGCCACAACTGCAGAGTCATCAGAGTATTTCTGCAGATGACAGGATCAGAGTTGTACTGGGAGTCTGAGTACAGTTCCTTGTGGTGCTCCAGTGCTGCTGATCACCATCTCAGACACGCAACCTTTCAGTCTCACAAACTGTGGTCTGTTTGTTCGGTCGTCATAAATCCAGGTGGTTGTGGAGGATCCACCTGGAAGTTATGGAGCTTCTCACATAGCAAAGCAGTGAATCATATTAAAAGTACGGATGTCAAAAGATTAATCTTACATTAATCCCATTGTAAAACAAGAGATTAATTTATTCTTTAGTACTGCTATATGCAGAAAATACATTAACCTTTTTTTTTACAACTTAAAGGCTAAAAACCAAGCCAGAAATCTGTGAGAAGTCCAGGATTCAGAGCTGAATTTAAGCTTCACATTAAGACAGTTGTGAAGTCAGCCTGTGAGGATCAGCAGCATTCTGGACTAAACTGCCGCCATCTGAAGGACTTTAGGGAGACGGGGTTTCAGTGGTCTACTGTAGTCTACTCAAGATAAATGCAGAATTACTGGTGAGACACTTTTCATCCTAAATATGTTTCAAAAGTGATAAAAAACAATGTGATTAATCGGGATTAATTTTTTGACAGCCTTAATTAAAATCACATCAAAGTCGCCTGATTGGTTCTGATCAGAGTGGGCTCTCTGAAGCAGGTGATGCAGGTTCAACCCCAAGAACTTTACGATATGCAAACTGTAATGGGTCCTGAAAGGTGTTGACTTGTTTGTTGAGGGGAGCTGATAACAATCTCTGCAGGACTTTCATGATGTTAGATGTTTGGGCAGCTGGTCTGCAGATATTTAAGATGGATGAGATTTTACGATGCTGGAACAAGGTGCGATGTTTTCCATAGCACTATTAATCCATACTACAAGTAAGTACAGTTTTTTGAGGAGAAACCTGAAAATGAAACGCCCCACTTTCCAGTCTCCAGCTTAATTTAATCATTTGAAAGATCATTTTTCTTTTTATCACAGCTTTTCTGATAGTTTCAGTCCGTTATGTTGGTGAGGATCTACAGTATCTAATCAAATTCTCTGATTTCCATAAATACTCAGTAGAGAAAAATGAAATTATGCCTGTTTTTAATTCCATTACAGAAATGATGATGATATCCTGTCATTGAATTTTACTGGCAGATGAAGCCTCAGATGCTGCTGGTGTTTGTTTGCATAAACAGACAGCAGATTTTACAGTGATTTTACAGTTAAACAGCCTTGCATAATGAAGTGATTCTTGAGGATAAAGATGATTAAAACTGAAAATGAGAAAACAGACACTGATGCTCTGAGCCAAATGTGATGGAAAGAATCTATGTGTGGGCTTGTGTTTGTTCTGCAGTCGTCAGACGGGCCAAATTAAACAGCCGATCGGGGAAACTGGTAACAAACACACCAACACAGAGAAAATACACAGTTTTCCCTAAAGTCTCTGCAGCTTTGGCGGAAAGAGGATGACACACACATGATCACACACTTTTTATCATCAACTTCCAAATAAACAGTTTGTGCAGCTTGTGTGGTAAATGAATGCGGTTTGGACCGGAAGGAGCAGGATGAATGAAGGATGGTTGTGTTATCTGTATCTCGGCTTCAGAGGGACGTGAGGAAGAGCGCTTGTGAGGGAATGAACCACGAGGATTAAACACGGGAGACGAAAAGAAAATAAACTCTCCTTACTCTCACAGGAAGGGTTGGGTCATAGCAGCATTTATTACAGGAAGATTACAGTTAAAAAAAAAAAAGACTTTTGAAATTAATTTGTGCTTCAGACCCTCGCTGAGGAACGGATATTCCCCACAGGCGACAGATACAGGCCTCGCTGACCCATGAATGAACTCCTAACTACTTTGTTTGGCTTCATTCGTACGTTTAGACATGCTGAAGAATTGTAATAAGAAATAAAATTAAATGTCTTCTGCTGTTCTTGTACAACAAAGTAAGACTGACCTGTTTTCCCCTGCAAGTTCCTTCTTTTCACGTAAGTTATTAATTATTTTCTGTGGAAAAAGCTGCAGTATTGTCCACAGGCAACAAATCTTAAAGATGGTCACATACTCTGCAAGAAGAGAGAATTTGTTCGTTTGCTCAAGGTAGCAAGAACAAAGTCTGTTCTGGCCTGGTTATGTCATACTTCACAAGATGCTTTGTCCGTGGTGGGGTGGGGATTTGTGCAGGATGGTGTCTTTTATGTGCCTTCCATGCAGGACTCTAAGTTAACTTTTTTATTCATCTACCAGCCAACATGACGAGTAAATCCCCAAATACCACGCCACATTTTTGCAACAGTGTGCATTAAATCAGGTATGTTTCTCTTCTTATTGAGGAACTTTGTAAAGGTTGGGATATTCTCGCTGTGAACCCAAACGTTCATGCAAGTGGTCTGTGTCGCCTGTGAATATACTTGCTGTAGCACGTCGCAGCCCAAACGCTCGATACCGGAGGTCTCCGCTCGGAGCAACCTGATCTCATAAAAATATGTGACATGAGCACCAACGTGTCCCCAACACATAACTGCTTTAAATTACGTGCCACCGACACGTAAAGTTGTGCAATGTTAGGTCAATGGTGAAGCTTTTCGTGTCCCCAGACATGAACTTTTCTGCTACAAATTACATGCTGCTGACACGTAAAACTGTGCAATGTAAAATCAACAAGTCCTCCAAAAATCACACCGATATTAGGTCGTTCGTGCACAAAAATACGGACAGAGGCTGCCTTGTCTCTCCCATGATATGGATGAATGCGGAAGGGCAACTCAACGAAATATCTACCGAAGGAGTGAAAGTGATACAGAAATTTTACTGGTGAGTAAATGCACGTACAAACTCCGAGAAATAAGGTCCAGGTTGAAAAAAAAATAAAGAATTATCCTTTAAGCCAGCTCATTAGTGGACAAATTAATTAATGCAGATGTGCCTGACCTCAGTAACCATGCCGACAGAGACACCTGGATTAATCAGTTTGTCCACTAATGAAAGACAGGAACAAAGGAGCTGTAAAAAGTTCAGGAAATAGTGGCGTTTTGCAAAGAGCCCAGTCAGCTTTTCTCACCAAATGTGTATTTTTAGAATAGCAGCTGTAATAACTTTGTTTCTGGACACTCAGTAACAAAAATTCTACATGTAAGGCTTGAAAACTATCAGAAACTTAATAAATAAGGAGCATCAATGTTTTCTGGTGGATTTTTTTTTTTTTTCACCGCTGTGACAAGACACCTACATGCGCAAAATTAGCTTCTCTCGCTGAGACGATGCCAAATCTAGATTTTTAACACGGTGTTAGTAATAACTTATTTAGAAATAAATGTGTTAATTTTACATATTGATATCGCTGCAATAATTTGTAAGTATTGATAGCCCCAAAACGCCCAAATTTGTGTGATAAACGTAGGCTCTATGTTTCAGGCACCCCCCTGAAATTATCATGTGACCAACATGGGGGTCCTGACCCTTAATTTGAAAACTAGAGATGCAACGATCCGATGTCCGGATCGGATGAATGTGGCTGATCCAGCATTCCGATAGTCATTCTATTTTTATTAATATCATAATAAACATGCATGTTATTTATTAATTAATTAAATTAAATACAGTTATATCTGTGTTAATTGGTCACTTTTTTTTAACGAGGCTTAATGTTAAATGTCAAGCTTGATGCCTTCAGTCACATGGAAAGGTATATAGTTCATTCAACAGCAGAACTGGATCGTATCATGTATCGGCCAATCCGCTCTTAGGTATTAGTATCGGATTGGATCAGAAAAAACTGGATCGGTGCATCTCTATTGAAAACCATTGCATAGAGGGACCATGTCTCTTGGCAGCTCAGTCCTCTGTGTGGTAGAGTTCCATGTGAATATTTCTTTTATTTCTGGGTTTCCAACCATTAAAGTTTTCCATCTAAACTGCCTTTGACAACAGTTCTAACTTTATACTATTCCACTGCTTAAACACTTATTTACATCTGACTATGGTGCAACCAGGTCAAGCACTTCTAATTGGGTGCATCTTTTCAGGTGTAATTCTGAACAGGGAGTGAATCCCAATTTAAAATGGTGACAGTGCTGCTGCTGCACTGCTGCTTTTTCTTATCGCTCTGTGTGTTTTAAGTTATGAATTTGTTTTTCAGGATGACAAATGGAGTCTCAGTCTGTGTGTGTCAGAGTGGGCAGCCTTGCTTTATCTTCTTCTTCACCCTTCTAAATACAGACTGCAGTTTTTCGTCTGCATTGTTGGAGAACGGAAGCTGGAGTTAGGAGTAAAGATGGTGGGACTGAAAGATTAAAGTTCAAATAGCTCAGGAAATATGCTACAGTTTGCTGTGGAAATAAAAAGTGAGCTGTTTTCAGACTGTAACAGCAACTGTGGTTGCTGACCGTTAACTAAGATTTCCTGGATTTGTTAGTCCCAGCAAGACACAGTAGAAAGACAATGAAAAATCGTCCCTGCAATTTTAGCAGCCCTGCTGGCAAACCAACCTTAATGAGAACTGTTTATCTGAATAAATATATATTTATAACCTATAGACTTAAGATTGCAATAAAATATCATGCAGTGTAGTTGCATCAGTCGTAGTATGTAGCCTATAGCTATAATGACATAAGCAGGGCTCCTGCAGGGTCTTAGTCTTAAATGTCTTAAATTTACGAAACTGCATTTCATATGGTAGGTCTTAAGCTAATCGGCCGTATTTCTGTCACTTGGAAAAAAATCGTTCCATTCTTTTTTTTTTTTTTTAGCTTCAATCTATATTTTTGACCATTATCTTTGTAATTTTAGAGGGATCTGTGTTTTTGCCATCGTGGCCCTGAAATGGGCATTAAATTTTCTATTCTAAGTGGTCTTCCAAAAGTCTTAAAAAGCCTTAAATTTAACTTGTAAAAATGTGAAGGAACCCTGATAAGGAACAGTCACTTCCATGCGGCATACAGTATAAACTAGGCTATGGCATTTACTGCCATGTAGCATGTTAGCTAGTAGCAGCATGAAGATGGTCACTCTATGAAACGTATCGGGTACAGCCTCATGAAGATAGAGGCTGAGATGTTCTGTGGCTGTGGAGCTGGC
>JALJCO010002810.1:0-10709 GCA_023101725.1 Atherinomorus stipes
GGGATTTGGGACCATTTTTGCCACTTTAGGGGCGGTTTGGGATCATTTTTGCCACCTTAGGCGCAGTATGGGACCATTTTTGCCACTTTAGGGGCAGTTTGGGACCATTTTTATATCTTCAGGGGCGGTCTGGGACCATTTTTGCCTCTTTAGAAGATTTGGGACCATTTTGCCTCTTTAGGGGCCATTTGGGACCATCATCTCTTTGGGGGGCGATTGGGGACCATTTTTGCCACTTTAGGGGCGGTTTAGGGAGCATTTTTCTCTCTTTAGGGGCAGTTTGGGACCATATTTGCCTCTTCACGGGCGGTTTTGGGATCATTTTTGCCACTTTAGGCGCAGTATGGGACCATTTTTGCCACTTTAGGGGCAGTTTGGGACCATTTTTGTATCTTCAGGGGCGGTCTGGGACCATTTTTGCCTCTTTAGAAGACTTGGGACCATTTTTGTCTCTTTTGGGGCAGTTTGGGACCATTTTTGCCACTTTAGGGGCGGTTGGGACCATTTTTGTCTCTTTAGGGGCGGGTTGGGACCATTTTTGCCTTTTTAGGCGGAGTATGGGACCATTTTTTCTCTTTAGGGGCGGTTTGGGACCATTTATGCCTTTTTAGGCGGAGTATGGGACCATTTTTGTCTCTTTAGGGGCGGTTTGGGACCATTTATGCCTTTTTAGGCGGAGTATGGGACCATTTTTGCCTCTTCACGGGTTGTTTAGGACCATTTTTGCCACTTAAGGCGCAGTATGGGACCATTTTTGCCACTTTAGAGGCGGTTTAGGTAGCATTGTTTCTCTTTAGGAATGGTTTGGGACAATTTTTGCCTTGTTAGGGGTGGTTTGGGACCATTTTTCTCTTTAGGGGCGGTTTGGGACCATTTTTGCCACTTTAGGGGCAGTTTAGGGAGCATTTTTCTCTTTAGGAGCGGTTTGGGAGTAGGGCTGTACAATTAATCGTTAAAAGATCGTGATCTCAATTCACACATTCATACAATCTCAATTCTACTCACAATTCTGAAACATTTTTAATCATGAGCTTATCACAAATAAGTTTCCATTCTTCCCAGATTTTTTCAAGTGCCCTCAAATGCAACACTGCCGTTGCCTCCCCACCCCTAACCAATGTTAAAGAACTAAACTATGCATCTGCCAAAGAAATGCTCCAACAAAGCTCTTGTGCAAACACATGCTTTATTTTGAATTACCTTTTGAATAGGTTGTTTTGTTTGTTTTGTTCAAGTTTATTTGTGCAATAAATTTTTTTGGGGGAAAAAAAAATAGTTTCAGAGAATCGTGATCTTAATTTCAAGCAAAAAATCACGATTCACATTTTTCAGAATCGTGCAGCCCTATTTGGGACCATTTTGCCTCTTTAGGGGCGGTTTTGGGATCAATTTTCTCTTTAGGGGCCGGTTGGGACCATTTTTGCCTCTTTAGGGGCGGTTTGGGACCAATTTTCTCTTTAGGAGCAGTTTGGTACCATTTTTGGCTCTTTAGGGGCGGTTTGGGACCATTTTTTTAGGGGCGGTTTGGGATCATTTTTGCCACTTTAGGGGCGGTTTAGGGAGCATTTTTCTCTTTAGGGGTGGGTTGGGACCAATTTTCACTTTAGGGGCGGGTTGGGACCATTTTTGCCACTTTAGGGGCGGTTTAGGGAGCATTTTTCTCTTTATGGGTGGGTTGGGACCATTTTTGCCACTTAAGGGGCAATGAGGGACTAATTTTCTCTTTAGGGGCGGTTTGGGACCATTTTTGCCTCTTTAGGGGCGATTTGGGACCATTTTTCTCTTTGGGGGCGATTTGGGACCATTTTTGCCACTTTAGGGGCGGTTTGGGACCATTTTTGTCTCTTCGGGGCGATTTGGGACCATTATTCTCTTTAGGGGCAGTTTGGGACCCGTTTTGCCTCTTCACAGGCGGTTTGGGATAATTTTTGCCACTTTAGGCGCAGTATGGGACAGTTTTTGCCACTTTAGGGGCAGTTTGGGAACATTTTTGTATCGTCAGGGGCGGTCTGGGACCAATTTTGCCTCTTTAGAGGATTTGGGACCATTTTTGCCTCTTTAGGGGCGATTTGGGACCATTTTTCCCACTTTAGGGGCGGTTTAGGGGAGCATTTTCTCTTTAGGATTGGTTTGGGACCATTTTTGCCTCGTTAGGGGCGGGTTGGGACCATTTTTGCCTCTTTAGGGGCGGTTTAGGGAGCATTTTTCTCTTGAGGAGCGGTTTGGGACTATTCTTGCCTTTTTAGGGTCGGTTTGGGACCATTTTTCTCTAGGGGCGGTTTGGGACCATTTTTGTCTCTTCAGGGGCAGTCTGGGACCATTTTGCCTCTTGCCACTTAAGGCGCAGTATGGGACTATTTTTGTCTCTTTAGGGGCGGTCTGGGACCATTTTTGCCTCTTGCCACTTAAGGCGCAGTATGGGACCATTTTGGCCTCTTGCCACTTAAGGCGCAGTATGGGACCATTTTTGCCTCGTTAGGGGCGGGTTGGGACCATTTTTGCCACTTTAGGGGCGGTTTAGGGAGCATTTTTGTCTCTTCAGTGGTGGTCTGGGACCATTTTTGCCTCTTGCCACTTTAGGCGCAGTATGGGACTATTTTTGTCCCTTTAGGGGCGGTTTCGACCATTTTTGTCACTTTAGGGGCGGTTTGGGACCATTTTTGTCTCTTTAGGGGCGGGTTGGGACCATTTTTGCCTCTTGCCACTGTAGGCACAGTATGGGACCATCTTTGCCTCTTAAGGGGCGGTTGGGACCATTTTTGCCTCTTTAGAGGCGGTTTTGGACCATTTTTGTCTCTTTAGGGGCGGGTTGGGACCATTTTTGCCTCTTGCCACTGTAGGCACAGTATGGGACCATCTTTGCCTCTTAAGGGGCGGTTGGGACCATTTTTTGCCTCTTTAGAGGCGGTTTTGGACAATTTTTGTATCTTTAGGGGTGGTTGGGACCATTTTTGCCTCTTTAGAGGCGGTTTTGGACAATTTTTGTATCTTTAGGGGCGATTTGGGACCATTTTTCCCCACTTTAGGGGCGGTTTAGGGAGCATTTTTCTCTTTAGGATTGGTTTGGGACCATTTTTGCCTCGTTAGGGGCGGGTTGGGACCATTTTTGCCTCTTTAGGGGCGGTTTAGGGAGCATTTTTCTCTTGAGGAGCGGTTTGGGACTATTCTTGCCTTTTTAGGGTCGGTTTGGGACCATTTTTCTCTAGGGGCGGTTTGGGACCATTTTTGTCTCTTCAGGGGCAGTCTGGGACCATTTTTGCCTCTTGCCACTTAAGGCGCAGTATGGGACTATTTTTGTCTCTTTAGGGGCGGTCTGGGACCATTTTTGCCTCTTGCCACTTAAGGCGCAGTATGGGACCATTTTGGCCTCTTGCCACTTAAGGCGCAGTATGGGACCATTTTGCCTCGTTAGGGGCGGGTTGGGACCATTTTTGCCACTTTAGGGGCGGTTAAGGGAGCATTTTTGTCTCTTCAGTGGTGGTCTGGGACCATTTTTGCCTCTTGCCACTTTAGGCGCAGTATGGGACTATTTTTGTCCCTTTAGGGGCGGTTTCGACCATTTTTGTCACTTTAGGGGCGGTTTGGGACCATTTTTGTCTCTTTAGGGGCGGGTTGGGACCATTTTTGCCTCTTGCCACTGTAGGCACAGTATGGGACCATCTTTGCCTCTTAAGGGGCGGTTGGGACCATTTTTGCCTCTTTAGAGGCGGTTTTGGACAATTTTTGTATCTTTAGGGGCGGGTTGGGACCATTTTTGCTTCCTGCCACATTAGGCGGAGTATGGGACCATTTTTGCCACTTTAGGGGCGGTTTGGGACCATTTTTGCCTTTTTAGGGGCAGTTTTGGACCATTTTTGTATCTTTAGGGGCGGGTTGGGAACATTTTTGCCTCTTGCCAATATAGGCACAGTATGGGACCATTTTTGCCACTTTAGGGGCGAGTTGGGACCATTTTTGCCTCTTGCCACTATAGGCACAGTATGGGACCATTTTTGCCACTTTAGGGGCGGTTTGGGACCATTTTTGCCTCTTTAGGGGCGGTTTTGGACCATTTTTGTATCTTTAGGGGTGGTTTGGGACCATTTTTGCCTCTTTAGCGGTGGTTTTGGACCATTTTTGTATCTTTAGGGGCGGGTTGGGACCATTTTTGCCTCTTGCCACTATAGGCACAGTATGGGACCATTTTTGCCACTTTAAGGGCGGTTTGGGACCATTTTTGCCTCTTGCCACTTGGCGCAGTATGGGACTATTTTTGCCACTTTAGGGGCGGTTTGGGTTTCATTTTTGCCTCTTTAGGGGCGGGTTGGGACCATTTTTGCCTCTTGCCACTTTAGGCGCAGTATGGGACTATTTTGCCACTTTAGGGGCGGTTTGGGACCATTTTTGCCTCTTTAGGGGCGGGTTGGGACCATTTTTGCCTCTTGCCACTTTAGGCGCAGTATGGGACCATTTTTGCCACTTTAGGGGCGGGTTGGGACCATTTTTGCCTCTTGCCACTTGGCGCAGTATGGGACCTTTTTGCCACTTTAGGGGCGGTTTGGGACCATTTTTGCCTCTTTAGGGGCGGGTTGGGACCATTTTTGCCTCTTTAGGGGCGGGTTGGGACCATTTTTGCCTCTTGCCACTTTAGGCGCAGTATGGGACCATTTTTGCCACTTTAGGGGCGGTTTGGGACCATTTTTGCCTCTTGGCGCAGTATGGGACCTTTTTTGCCACTTTAGGGGCGGTTTGGGACCATTTTTGCCTCTTTAGGGGCGGGTTGGGACCATTTTTGCCTCTTGCCACTTGGCGCAGTATGGGACCTTTTTTGCCACTTTAGGGGCGGTTTGGGACCATTTTTGCCTCTTTAGGGGCGGGTTGGGACCATTTTTGCCTCTTGCCACTTGGCGCAGTATGGGACCATTTTTGCCACTTTAGGGGCGGTTTTGGACCATTTTTGCCTCTTTAGGGGCGGGTTGGGACCATTTTTGCCTCTTGCCACTTGGCGCAGTATGGGACCTTTTTTGCCACTTTAGGGGCGGTTTGGGACCATTTTTGCCTCTTTAGGGGCGGGTTGGGACCATTTTTGCCTCTTGCCACTTGGCGCAGTATGGGACCATTTTTGCCACTTTAGGGGCGGTTTTGGACCATTTTTGCCTCTTTAGGGGCGGGTTGGGACCATTTTTGCCTCTTGCCACTTTAGGCGCAGTATGGGACCATTTTTGCCACTTTAGGGGCTATTTGGGACCATTTTTATCTTCATTATTTTTTTTACATCTTCTTTACAACGTTGGTTACAGGCTAGCAGCTAGCTGGGTGTCTTCTTCTGCATGCTTGTTGAGACAAATTAGCGCCACCAGGTGGGGGGAGGCCACATTGCAACACATCCAGTCATAAATAACAGTGAAAAATCCGGTCCTCACGGCCCTCTAGGTGGCGCTGGAGGCCCGGGCTTAGGCCCTGTGGTTCAGAATAACTGAAAACCGAACCAGCTGACTTCTCACTCTGCAGTTATTAAAGCACTCCATGTTTTTCTGGGGATTTGAATCCAGGATCTGAACTTATTAATGAATCTTGTTTATATGTGTGGATTGTGTACGAGAATGCAGAAACATTTAATACGGTCTTGGTGTTTACAGAGTGCTCAGAAATCTGGTTGCTTCTCTACGATGACAGTCGCGGTTCTCTGTTCTATAAAAGTCCAGACTACAGATGTTGTTGTTGACGGAGTTTCATGAGATTCAGTAAACAAACAACTGAAGCAGATCAACAAAAACTTTATTAAGTAAAGTAAAAAAATAAAGAATCTCAAACAAAACCCAGAATTCTTCAGAACCAGTACAGATCCTGAACCAGCACTGATCCAAAACCAGTATAGATCCAGAAGCAGCACAGATCCAGAACCAGCACTGATACAAAACTGGCAGATCCTGAACCAGCACTGATCAAAACTAGCACAGATCCAAAACCAGTACTGATCCAAAACTAGCACAGATCCAGAACCAGTACAGATCCTGAACCAGCACTGATCCAAAACTAGCACAGATCCAGAACCAGTACAGATCCAGAACCAGTACTGATCCAAAAACTAGCACCGATCCAGAACCAGCACTGATCGAGAACCAGCACTGATCCAAAACTAGCACCGATCCAGAACCAGTACAGATCCAGAATCAGCACTGATCCAAAACTAGCACCGATCCAGAACCAGTACAGATCCAGAACCAGCACTGATTCAGAACCAATACTGGTCCAGAACCAGTACTGATCCAGAACCAGTACCGATCCAGAACCAGCACTGATCCAAAATGACGAACTAGCACTGATCCAGAACCAGAACAGATCAGAACCAGCACTGATCAAAACCAGTACGTATCATGGAGGGACAAGTATCGTGGAGGACAGGTATCGTGGAGGACAGGTATCATGGGGGACAGGTATCGTGGAGGACAGTATCATGGAGGACTAGGTAGCATGGGGGACAGGTAGCATTGGGGACAGGTATCATGGAGGACAGGTATCATGGGGGACAGGTGTCATGGGGGAAAGGTAGAATGGAGGACAGGTGTCATTGGGGACAGGTGGCATGGAGGACAGGTGTCCAAGGGGGACAGGTGTCATGGGGGACATGTAGCATAGAGGGACAGGTATCATGGGGGACAGGTGTCATGGGGGACAGGTGTCCTGGAGGACAGGTGTCATGGGGGACAGGTGTCCTGGGGGACGGGTGTCTTGGGGGGATGGGTGTCATGGGGGACAGGTGTCCTGGGGGACGGGTGTCTTGGGGGATGGGTGTCATGGGGGACAGGTGTCCTGGGGGACAGGTGTCATGGGCGACAGGTATCATCGGGGGACAGGTGTCATGGGCGACAGGTAGCATAGAGGACAGGTATCATGGGGCACAGGTGTCATGGGGGACAGGTATCATCAGGGGGACAGGTGTCCTGGAGGACAGGTGTCATGGGGGACAGGTATCATCGGGGAGCAAGTGTCATGGGGGACGGGTATCATCGGGGGACAGGTGTCCTGGGGGATGGGTATCATGGGGGACAGGTATCATCGGGGGACAGGTGTCCTGGGGGACGGGTATCGTGGGGGACAGGTATCATGGGGGACAGGTATCATGGGGGACAGGTGTCATGGGGGACAGGTGTCCTGGAGGACAGGTGTCATGGGGGACGGGTGTCTTGGGGGATGGGTATCATGGGGGACGGGTGTCATGGGGGACAGGTGTCCTGGGGGACAGGTGTCATGGGGGACAGGTATCATCGGGGGACAGGTGTCCTGGAGGACAGGTATCATCGGGGGACAGGTGTCCTGGAGGACAGGTGTCATGGGGGACAGGTGTCTTGGAGGACAGGTGTCATGGGGGACAGGTATCATCGGGGGACAGGTGTCCTGGGGGATGGGTATCATGGGGGACAGGTGTCCTGGGGACGGGTATCATGGGGGACAGGTATCATGGGGGACAGGTGTCCTGGAGGACAGGTGTCATGGGGGACAGGTGTCTTGGGGGATGGGTATCATGGGGGACAGGTGTCCTGGGGGACTGGTGTCATGGGGGACAGGTGTCCTGGGGGACAGGTGCCATGGGGGACAGGTGTCTTGGAGGATGGGTATCATGGGGGACAGGTGTCCTGGGGGACGGGTGTCCTGGAGGACAGGTGTCATGGGGGACAGGTGACATGGGGGACGGGTGTCATGGGGGACAGGTGACATGGGGGACGGGTATCATTGGGGACAGGTGTCATGGGGGACAGGTGTCCTGGGGGACAGGTGTCCTAGGGGAACAGTGTCTTGGGGGAAGGGTATCATGGGGGACGGGTGTCATGGGGGACGGGTGTCCTGGGGGACAGGTGTCCTGGGAGACGGGTGTCTTGGGGGATGGGTAGTATGGGGGACAGGTGTCCTGGGGGACGGGTGTCATGGGGGACAGGTGTCCCTGCGGGACGGGTGTCATGGGATACAGGTGTCCTGGGGGACAGGTGACATGGGGGATGGGTGTCATGGGGGACAGGTGTCCTGGGGGACAGGTGTCATGGGGGACGGGTATCATGGGGGACAGGTGTCCTGGGGGACAGGTGTCATGGGGGACGGGTGTCTTGGGGGATGGGTATCATGGGGGACAGGTGTCCTGGGGGACTGGTGTCATAGGGGACAGGTGTCCTGGGGGACAGGTGTCATGGGGGACAGGTGTCTTGGGGGACGGGTATCATGGGGGCGGGGGTGTCCTGGAGGACGGGTGTCATGGGGGACAGGTGTACTGGGGGACAGGTGACATGGGGGATAGGTGTCCTGGGGGACGGGTGTCATGGGGGACAGGTGTCATGGGGGACAGGTGTCTTGGGGGACTGGTGTCATGGGGGACAGGTGTCCTGGGGGACAGGTGTCATTGGGGACAGGTGTCCTGGGGGACAGGTGTACTGGGGGACAGGTGTCATGGGGGACGGGTGTCATGGGGGACGGGTGTCTTGGGGGACTGGTGTCATGGGGGACAGGTGTCCTGGGGGACAGGTGTCATTGGGGACAGGTGTCCTGGGGGACAGGTGTACTGGGGGACAGGTGTCATGGGGGACAGGTGTCCTGGAGGACAGGTGTCATGGGGGACGGGTGTCCTGGGGGACGGGTGTCTTGGGGGATGGGTATCATGGGGGACAGGTGTCCTGGGGGACGGGTGTCCTGGGGGACGGGTGTCTTGGGGGATGGGTATCATGGGGGACAGGTGTCCTGGGGGACAGGTGTCATGGGGGACAGGTGTCCTGGGGGACAGGTGTCCTGCGGGACAGGTGTCTTGGGGGACAGGTGTCCTGGGGACGGGTGTCCTGGAGGACAGGTGTCATGGGGGACAGGTGTCATGGGGGACAGGTGTCCTGGAGGACAGGTGTCATGGGGGACAGGTGTACTGGGGGACAGGTGACATGGGGGATGGGTGTCATGGGGGACAGGTGTACTGAGGGACAGGTGACATGGGGGACGGGTATCATGGGGGACAGGTGTCCTGGGGGACAGGTGTCATGGGGGACGAGTATCATGGGGGACAGGTGTCCTGGGCACCTGAGGCCAGGTGGATCTGGTGGGTCTGGTCCTGGAACATCAGCAGAGTGTAGAAGTTGTCCCCCCCGTCAGGAATCCGTGCTCATTGTCCCCCCAGGACACGGGACTGTCTGCGAAGCCATGGACTGTGAGGGACAGCCCAGGACCCAGGTCCAGCTGTCTCCAGGTGAGACCTGCAGGTCAGGGGACACGTGGTCAGCATGTGGACGGACGGGTCAGGTGACCTGCTGCATCCTCTCCACCTGAGCTGCTGGACAGGCGGTGGATGTCTGCGGTAGCAGAAGACCAAGGACAGAGACACTCTAGAGCCGGCTTGGTGTCTGCAGGACCTGGACAGACCAGAGAGGACACTAAGCTGCTGGACAGTTGCCCCTGGAAGCAGGAGACATGGAAACATGAGACACTGAGACGTCACGGGGGACATGAAATGTGAGAGGAGACATGAGACAGAGACAGGGGAAACATAAGAGGAGACATGAGAGGAGACACGGGGGATGGGGACGGATGTCTCACGTGTCCACGCCGGCGTCCACGGCTCCCAGCCACTCCAGGAAGCTGTGAGGGTCACATGACCGCGGGGCGGGACAGGACAGGTTCTCCAGGACACGACGGCCCACCTCTGGTCTGAGCTCCGACCAATCACAGCGCGACAGGAGGGAATGCAGAGAAGCCCCGCCCCCTGAGGGACAGAGGACCATAGTAAACACCTGGTGATGACATCACTCACCTGGATGATGAGATCACTCACCTGGATGATGCGACAGCAGGAAGTCTGTGTGAAGCGGGAGGCGGGACTTCAGACCTGTCAGCAGCCTCAGGTAGCTCCGCCCACCAGGAGCCATGTTGGAGTGAGACAAGTCCACGGAGACGACTGCAGGACACAGAGGACTCCGTCACCATGGTAATGACTTCAGGAAAGCTCGTTGCCATAGTTACAGAGCACAGTCAGATCCTGCTTTCTGCATTCACCTGGACCAGCAGGATCCACCTGGACTAGACCAGCAGGATCCACCTGGACCAGACCAACGGGATCCACCTGGACTAGACCAGCAGGATCCACCTGGACCAGACCAACAGGATCCACCTGGACCAGCAGGATCCACCTGGACTAGACCAGCAGGATCCACCTGGACCAGACCAACGGGATCCACCTGGACCAGACCAACGGGATCCACCTGGACTAGACCAGCAGGATCCACCTGGACCAGACCAACAGGATCCACCTGGTCCAGCAGGGATCCACCTGGACTAGACCAGCAGGATCCACCTGGATCAGACCAACGGGAACCACCTGGACTAGACCAGCGGGATCCACCTGGACTAGACCAGCGGGATCCACCTGAACTAGACCAGCAGGATCCACCTGGACCAGACCAATGGGATCCACTTGGACTAGACCAGCAGGATCCACCTGGACTAGACCAGCAGGATCCACCTGGACCAGACCAACAGGATCCACCTGGACTAGACCAACAGGATCCATCTGGACCAGACCAACAGAATCCACCTGGACTAGACCAGCAGGATCTACCTGGACTAGACCAGCAGGATCCACCTGGACCAGCAGGATTACCTGGCTGCCGTCCACCTGGACTAGACCAACAGGATCCACCTGGACTAGACCAACAGGATCCACCTGGACCAGACCAACAGGATCCATCTGGACCAGACCAACA
>JALJCO010002811.1:0-45479 GCA_023101725.1 Atherinomorus stipes
CCCCTACCAAAAAGAAGTATTCCTTAAGTACATGTCATTAAGTATACTCAAGTATACTAAAGTTTATCCCCCAAGTGTACTTTTATTTACCAAGTACACTGCTATCAGTGTACTACCAGTATACTAACAAGTGTACTTCTTGGGACTAAATTGGCCCAATTTAAGTATTTAAAAGTATACTTTTAAGTACACTTGAAGTAATCTTCTGGTATACTGTGAGTGTACTCGTACTAAAACTTCAAGCTCACTTTTACTTTTAGAAAGTACACTTTAAAGTATACTGTAAGTATATTTCTAGGTATACTGTTAGTTTACTCATATTAAAACTAAGCTTACTTTTACTTTTGGAAAGTACACTTTTAAGTGTACTAAAAGTATTCTCTGTATACTGTTAGTTTTCTAGCAGTAAATCTCTCAATGCCCTTTTAATGCAAGAAAACAAACCGCCACTGCCAACTCCCCAGCGACAAAAGTCACCAGCAGCCGCTAAGTGACGCCATCGAAGCAGCCAGTCAGCATCTCGCACAAGCAATACCATTTAATGGCTGACTACATTGGTCTTTTACAAGGGTACTGAAGGGGTAACATACACATTTCAGTCATGGTGCAAAGAAGACCCAGTTGTGCCATCAGGCATCATGGGAAATAATGTAGATGAGGGGGGCGTGGTCAAGAAGAAGAAAAAAAAGTTCTTTTTCGTCAAGTCACTTCATACTCCACAAGAAGGACTGCGTTCACCCAGTGATTACCCTTACCAAAAAGTAGTATATGCAAGTATGCTTTAAGTATACTAATTTTAAACTTTAAATAAGACAGTATACTTTCAGTTTACTATTTATGTACTCATCAGAAATATACTTAACAAAGTTTACTTGGCATTTACTAAAAAATATACTAGAAGTTTAACATATTCAGCCTATACTTATATTTAAACTTTTGAACAATATACTTTAACAGTAGTACATTCACAGTACATTTTCTAACATACTGGTTTCTTTGAGCCATAATGCAAGATGAAAATTCTATCATGATTTTTAATCCTATCTTGTAAGATTCTGGCAACAAGTCAACTTTACTATGAATAGTTTAAGAGTTCATAGGTCAGTGTTTCTTAATCCTGGCTTCTGTCCTGCATGTTTTGGGTGTTTCCCCTCTGCCAAACACCTGACCTGATTAAATAGGTGATCAACAGGCTTCAGAAGCACTTGATGGCTGGAAGGAGCTAATGCTATAGGATCTATACACGACTCCACTACTTCCTGAACTTAAGGTTGCTACTTTGCTTTCTCTATTGTTACTGGACAAACTGCTTAATCCAGGTATGTCTGGCCAGTTACTGAGGTCAGACACACCTGGATGAATCAGACTGTCCAGTAATGAAAGACAGGAAACAAAGTATCTACCTATATAGTATAGCATCATGTGCCCTGGAGGAGAGATACATCTAAAATATGCTGGACAGTGGGTCCCGAGGACCAGGAATTAAAAAAATACTGGTGGAGGTGAATCCGACATGTTATGTACAGTGTCATTAACCCACACAGAGACATCTTTCTGACTTTTACTTGAAAACAAATCTGACATCTTTTCACAGACAGATCTGATTCATACAGGTATCTTTCATAACCTGTTATCGTAATACATGCTTTTAATATATTTATACACAATATGTAAAAACAGGTCAAAAAGCAAAAGAGCTCTGTACTGAAACACTTGATTTGTGGTATGACAAGTAGCTCCTTTAATCACGCTCATATGGATTTGGCAAAGGTGTAATGTATAATTTATCAACAGTTTCAACAACAATGCATTTCACTATCATCATATCAGGCCAGATGGCACTCAAGTTTCCAGTCTTCCTAACCTCATGTATGAAATCACTCTGTACATTTATTTGTGAATCTTTACATAAAAGCCCATTAGATTTGGCCAGTTCCTCAACCAAAACACAACAATGTTTGGGACATGCACAATACCCAGGGTTTTGATGTGCACACTTGTGTTTAAAGACAACCAAGTTATTAATTAAACACAATTTATCATCTTTCAAGTAAACAGCACTGTTGAATCTTTTTTTTTTAGTCTGTCATATGTCTGACTGTGATACAGAACTCCATCAACTAAAAAACGGCTATAATACCAAAAGCAGCTGCTTAGATTTTCACATAATTTAGCAATGGCAAGCAAATGTGAAGCTGGAATACTTTCTTGCAGTGGGGGATGACCAAAACACTTTATATTTTCATTTAATGTGTCACATTTTTCTGTTCTACGCTTACAGACATGAAGTTCTTCAACAAATGACTGAACTTTTGTATTTCCAGATTTGATAGTATATCTAGCCCTCTCTGGCAACTCTGTCCACATAAGAATTTTTTTGGCAATTTGTGAAGGAACATACTGTGTTCCATGAAAATATTTGAGTAGAGTGCCTATATTGGACTCAAATGGAAATGTAGAGGTAGCCCATAAAGGTCCCCAGTTTCTCACGCTTTGTGTGACATGTGTGAGTAAGTGTATGTTGAATGTCATGTGATGCTTTCCATAAAGTCTTTGAAACTCAATAACAAATTTTTTAAGAGCCAGTTCTGCCTTCAGAATGCTTCTAGTCTTGATCTTATCCTGCAGTAATGTGTATATGCTGAATACCAAAAGGAACAAATGATTCCAAAATCTGACAGGGAGTACACCTTTCAGTGTGGGCAAAGAATAGAAGAGGAGAAAGGCTCGCCACTCTGAAGCTTTCCAGAATTTCCTTTCACTAACTGACCTTGGTGTCCTAGTTATCTCAACTGGAGGTTTTATTTTTTCAAGTCTCAAATCAACCTCTTTCATCTGTTTACCAATGTACCAGGGGGCTTCACTGTTTGCTGTATCAAACCACAGTGTAGCCAGCTGCCGAGTGACTCCAAGACACACATTGTGTTGATATTCAGGAACAAAACCATTTATCATTTGGAAGTGTCCAAGACTCATTAAAGGAGATGGGCCTTTAACTCCAAACACTGGGTTATCAACTGATGCTGACATCGCATGATTGAAATGATCCCTCTCATTTCGAAGGGGGGCTCGGGTCTATCATATGGATACGTTTTTCCACCTTTGTGATAACAAAAATCACAGCCATAAAAACCATTGAACTGCTTTGTGTTACGAAGCAGTGGTCGAGCCACCGAATCAGAGCTGCAAATCAGCACAAAGACTTTAGAAGTATGATGGTTACCCTGAAAGTCTTGCCAATCAACACCTTCAGTCTCCAGTAAAGACACTTCTTTGACAAATGGTGTCAGTAATGTAAACATGGATGGTTTACCAGGCCCAAACCATAATGCAGACACTAAAATGTGATTTTTCCTCACATCTGGATGCAGTTCAGTGACCTGACATTGAATTGGCCAAATGCTGCATTTTGAACTTTTGAAGACTGGCGCTCCATCGCAATTCCAAAGTAGTGTCAAGTCATCTTTTCCAAGAACTCCACTGTCCAGTAACTTTTGATATTCCTCACCAGACTGTATGTCAGAGAGGATCCCACTTATGTTGGCACTGCGATTTAGACTGGCACTGTGCTCTTGCAGAACCTGCTTAATCTGTGCACGCAGGGGCAACACAAGTAAAAAGAAGCCCTTTTTTAGGTTGGCATCTGCATCAAATACTGTATTACAAGAGTCACATTGGTTAGGGCAGTCACCTCTAATGCCAAGGTATTTCAAACAGAGTTCACAAAAAAAGTGTACTTCAGATGTAGACGATCTTCCAAATTCTTTGTGGAACAGGTAATGTGAGGATGGGATCAAGCCAGGAAACATTATGTTAAACATTTCCAGTAGATGAGTAAGTGCTTCACCAGTTAAATTGTGTCGCAACATGTAGGACATCAGCATCAGTAAACTCTCTCCTTTTGAAACTGAAGCACCAGGATACAAGGGCTTGTCACCAGTATCTCCCGTATCTTCACTGGCCTAGGGGACAGAGGACATAAAAATTTAAGTAGTCACAACATTGTAGGTTGGCATAGCTTGGTTTACTTGAAAAATATAATTTTCTTAAATGCCTGTGTTGGATTAGTGAAAAATGCTTAATTCTTATCATTTCCAACGGAGCTTCAAACTTAAATATATTGTCCATTTTGAAACTTTGTACATCTGCATCTTTAATTGCATAAATAGAATGTGATCCATGAAGATCAAACGTCATCCTTTAGTTTATGCTTTCCTGGCCAGTTCATCTGGGGTACAATCTCTCCCATATTTATCTTTATAATCAAGCAAACCACGCTCAGCAAAAACAACACAGAATACTATGCCTAAACAAAAAGAAGCTAGTAGCTCTCTCCTCCTCCATTTATGTATTGGGTTTATATAGTGAGCTATTCTTTTGTCATTAAATGATTTATTTCATACCATTGGAATTTCAGATGCATTTTCTCCACTGGAATTGCAGTCCAACTCTTCACTGTCCACATTTGCTTCATCTTCACTGCTGGCGGCATCAACCAATTCTCCATCAGAGTCTGACTGGTTTTCTTCATCCTTCAGGTTAACACAGAAAAGCGAACACATTTGAGATACTGCTGAAAAACTAGGTACATGGTTGCCATGTTTTAACCAAAGAAATAAGTACGAATTTACCATTTCAATATCTGTACCCAACATGGTTGTTGTAGATGAGCTTTCATTATCCTCTCCATTTTCTGTGTTATTTTGGTCAACTTCATTCATGGTCTGAAGATTAGCAATGAAGAAAAAATTAGTTATTGAGTAGCAGAAACAAAGACATTAAATCGTTCTAAATCTTCTGGTGCTCCTGTCCTAGGAGCATGGTTTGGTGCACATAAAAAGAAGACAAATAGTGGAATACTCAATTTACTCATTTGTCCTGAGAGTGGTATCAAGCAGGACCTTTTTAGAAAGTAAAAATGAAATCAGGAAGAATCACTACAATCCACAAACTACCTTTTGGCAAAAGAGTGCATTAGACAATAGGTCATAGGCTCAACCCAATTAACATTTTTTCATACTTTCAAACATATTAATGCCATTACTAAATTTAATGCACCAAATGGTTCAACATATTCAAAGACTGTGGTTTTGGAGTACATCTGAAACTACTAATCTGATTAATTGTGATTTTCCAATTATTAAAATATTCATTACCACTGCGAACTCTAAAACTTGCCATTTAATGAGAGAGAATATCTTGAAACCCATGCAGAACTGCAACTAAGCCAAAACTTTATATAAACATCTGCACTGGCCTGGTTTTAGCTTCATCTGGTTCAAATTTTGAGAAAAAATATCCCCAATTCCAAAATTTGCTAAATCAACAGATATATGAGCAAAATTACCCATTAAGCCATGGCCTTTATCCATAAGTTTGATAAAGGGACATACCAGTGGCATTAAAAAACATATGGATTTACCTCTTGAATGCAATTACTGGACAAGCTTGTTGTAGGAAACATTTCATTCTTTCCATCTTCTTCACTGTTAGGGGCAGTACTCATGTAATCTGCTGTGTTTTTTCCCTGGTTAATGGAGAACATAAAACAAAGACTGACATGTTTATGTGGCATAAATTGCGAAAGTTAAAACCAAAATGAAGCCACAAATAAAATAGAATTACTTCTTGCTGTAATTTCAGATAGTGCTCTCTATGAAGGCCTATACAGTACCCATACTGTATTACTCTTTTTTTTCTGGCTTTTATTACTCTCAACAAGGTACAGTAACAGTCTCAATAATTAAGCATCTTCCTAGTTTATGTACTTTTATTGATAATAATAATAATAACAATAATAATGATAATAATAATAATAATAACAATAATATGTAAGAAGTTACATACATAACATTTTCCTCTACATATTGCATAGTCTTTACATGGAAGGAGTTGCAGCTATCATTTACATTATTCAAATTATATGTTGAATTGTATAGGTAAACTTGTAAACAGCATGAAACCTCATTGTCAAGCTGTAATAGATGCTCATATCAAGGGCGCAGGACACATAACCGAGGCATCGCCAATTTTTGTAGTTGTGCACCTGCTTTTTTTTCAATGAATTGTTTGTGATGATGAAATCACAATTGTACAATACTACTTATATCTATTAAAGCTATCCAGTGGCATGAAGCTTTGACATTTTCCACAAATTCCGCCCAAGGGCCAAATATCAATAACATTTTACCTGTATGTATGTGTGATACTCAGTTTTGTACATCATAAAATTAGAGATATTGTAATTTAAATGAAAAAAAATATCAAAAAAGGGAAAATTATCTCTTTGTCTGTAATTGAGTTTTAAGATACTTATACAAAAGGCATAAGTATTAAAACTCAGGGAGATTGGTCCTTGGTCGACTGTGGTCTATTTAAAAAGGCAATTGAAAATTTGGATGTTTAAGAAAGTCTTTGCTTGCTAGATTTTTCACTTTTTAAGTTTAATGTATGTACTTTATTCCAATATGTTTTATTGTACTTATTTTATGCACAGCACTTTGTGATTTTGGTCTGTGAAAGCGCTTTATAAATAAATTCTATTTATTTGCTTACTAGAAATGAATGTATTGACAAAAATATTATTTGAGCCCACGTCAATCACACAAAATATTCATGCTTACCACGTTGTGGAAAGTGTCCTCACAATATTCATTTTCCTCAGTGGAACTGTCAACGTTTTTGTGCTTCAGAATGAGGCAGAAAAAAGACAGCAATTAGCATGTTCAATCCACATTAGCCTAATATGTTGAAAGGCCTTCGGTTTTAAAAACAACATACTTACATTTGTTAAATTCCATCTGTACTGTGTTCTCCTCGGAATTTCCCCCGTGTCTCCCTCCAAATACCTTTTGTAAGGTCCGGAGCGTTTTGCCATGATTTTATCAAGCCACCGTCGCCACTGTTGCTGTTCCTTCTCGTCTGCAGACCTCTCGCGCAGCTTTCGTTGAACGCAAACGTCTCGCGATACTAAACACCGCGCTGTTTGGCAGCGCATTTCTCGCGATATCCATTTTCGCGCTCCAGCTTTGAAGGCAGGGGTAGGCAACTCCAGTCCTCGAGGGCCGGCATCCTGCAGGTCTTCAGGGCTTCCCTGCTTCAACACACTACCTGATGTCCAGAGCTTGGCTGCACAAGTCTGCTAATTACCCATTGATTGAAGTCAGGTGTGTTGCAGCAGGAGAAGTCCTAATACCTGCAGGGCGCCGGCCCTCGAGGACCGGAGTTGCCTACCCCTGTTTGAAGGTGAAGAAATAACGGACCACGGAAACGGTGTGAAGAAAATATTTCCTACTCGATATGGCTTACGCTTTGTACTATTTCAAGGATGCCACAGTTGAGGTTGGGAAAACGGACTGGATAAATGAGGACGACCTGAAAACATTGTCTTCTAAAATACCAACTAAGTGCCCCGATCTGGAGGAGGATGATGGCTGGATAAATGTGAAGTGGCTCAGAGGACAGAAGAAAAAAGGCGGTCCAGCATGTTTTCCAGCGAAGGTTTTGATGTTCGGCGGTAAGTGAGAAATATTACATATTAGCTTATGGCAGCGATAGATTTTTTTTTAAACATCCTGTTATGTTCGTTTCTCAGGAACAGAAATAATATCTGTACAGTTAACTAAAAGTGTCAGAAACCAAAGGGAAAAATTGCAATAACCACAGTAATCTCATAATTTACTCCATTACCAACCGCTTCAATCAATATTTAGTGGAGTGGTGTTCCTAACCTCTGACAAATCATGGTTGAATGAGGATGATTT
Source organism: Atherinomorus stipes (assembly GCA_023101725.1). Taxonomy (NCBI): domain Eukaryota; kingdom Metazoa; phylum Chordata; class Actinopteri; order Atheriniformes; family Atherinidae; genus Atherinomorus; species Atherinomorus stipes. The sequence goes on from JALJCO010002811.1 coordinate 7,764, forward strand.
ATTCTAATATATTATATATATATATATATATATATATATATATATATATATATATATATATATATATATATATATATATCTTTAAAAAAATAAATAAATAAAAAACTTTGCATTTATTCTTGAAAAAAACTTTTTACACAGACAACTACACTGACCTATGCCAAAAGAGAGAGGAATTTATCAAGGGTGAGGACATCTGGGAGGTAAATGATGGTGAAGAGAGGAGAGGAAAGAGGAAGAAAAAGCCCAACAGCAGGTGGATGGACAAAGAAGAAGAAGAGAATCAAAGTAAAAAGGTATGGAGATTATGAGAGCGCTCTAATTGATTTTTGAATATCATCGCACACAATGTAAAACTGAAGTGACATTTACATTTCTCTTGCATAACATATCATGGGGTGAGGGACATTCCCTATATTCATCTGACCTCTTTTGGGTTCTTTGTCAACAAATATTGTAAATGCTGTTTTAGAAGCAAACCAAATTTTAAGAGAAAATGTTATTCACATAAATGTATCAAAATTTCTTGTATTTGCAGTACCCTAAACCTAACCACCTGGTGTTTACTCATATGTCCAAAAAGATGGGAAGAAATTGTACCACTTTCTTCTGATAAGCAATAGAAATGTTATGCACATCATAACTAACTAACTATCTAAACTCAAATTTGCAGCAAAAGACTAAAAAGACATCCTGCCCTGTAAAACAGGCTGCAGACCAAATGATTGAAGATTTGAAAAAGGATCTGATGGCAAAACACAAAGATTTTGAGGTGATGTATTTGAACATTTACAAGCTTTAGTGGTTAAGACATTTTGTGTTAAGGAAAAAAAGGAACTTATGCTGCCACAGAGACCACAGACTGTAGTTCAGTTTTAACTTCGTGCCTTGTGTTAGCATCAATCTTGTTGTGTATTAAACTATAATTCTGTGTTTGTGTTTTGGTGTTTGTGTCCTGTAGTCAACGACTGAATCTGAGAAATCATCAGACGACGACCTGCTGCCCAGGAACTGGAGCAAGGCACAGCTGCAAATAAAGCAATTAATTGCTGAGAACAAGAAGCTTAAAGCAGGCAACACTAGACAGATAGTAGAAGCAATGAAAGGTAAGTTTATGAATTCATATTTTGTCTTTTCATGTAGAGATGGGATCACCCATAACTGGATAAGTAGTTTCATAAAAGCATAAGTTCTCAATTATTATTTATATCTTTATTCTCAACAGAGCTTCCACAACTTGTGCAGAAGTTAAAAGATATAACTGAGAAAATGTCATTGATCTCAAGCAATGCTTCACCCCGATCAACAGCTTTACAAACACCAGGACAAACACCAGTGCAATCAGAACTGTTGGTTTCTGCACCTTCCTCTCCTCAAGTGGAGCCTGACATGGTAATGCTTGAACTGCACTGGTATAATTACATTTTGCAGCAGATTTGCTCCTGTAACTCAAGTCCACACTGACTTGATTGTGTTTTTTATGGTCTGTGTCTAATTTTAAGTTACTTGTCATGCAAAAAATTATTTCCATGTTGAGATTATAGATTCACTTGCAATGGAGACCTGAATATTGTAAATAACATTAATATAATTCATATTATTGGTATGAAACTATTAGAGGTGTGTTAGCATTTCCAAAATATTCTTGTGTATACAGGCAAAATTATTTAATTACAATTTTAACTGTTATTCTCCATGTAATGTTACAGCCTTCTTCCAAAGTGTATTCAAATTAATCTCTTTCCTCAAAATTCTACACACAAATACCACAATTATGACAATGTTCAAGTTCAAGTTTATTTGTATAGTACGCTTACAACGACTGGTTGCACAAAGCACTTCACAGAGATATGGAAAAAACACAAAATAGATAAATGAAACACACAAACACTGATGTAAGTACATAGACACGTAAGCATACGTACACATTCACACCTATTGTGTGGTCATATGTGTAAAAATACACAAATACACACAAGGACACAATCACTGGTGTACTTGGGTCTCTAAAGGTAAAATTAAAAAAAATACAAAGATTGAGCACGATGAATTAATCAAATCAAAAAAGGCCAATGATGGAAAAAAAAGGTTTTTGACTTTTTTTTTTTTTTTTTTTTTTTAATAGAAAACTAAAAACAGGCCTTATTGGTGGATTGGTCCAGAAGTGGTAGTGGGTTTTCCTTTCTCCACACAGGAACACTGGAACTCTGACAGAGTGACCATCGGGTTTTTGGTCACCTCCTTGACAAACGTCCTTCTCTCCTGAGAGCTAGAGACCATAAATAAATGTTTTCTTGCTTTTGATAAATTGGCAAAAATCTCCCCAAAACTTTTCCACATTGTCATAACGTAGTATTTGTGTGTAGAATTTTGAGGGAAGCGACTAATTTAATACAATTTGGTACAAGGCTAATATGACAGAATGTGAAAAAGAAACATTGAGAATCCTTTCTGGATGAAGTTGATGAATATTGTATTACTTGGTGGAGCTGTTATCATTGAAATATCTACCAATTTCTGTTTTTTTTGTTGTTGTTTTAATTTGCTATAGTATGACATTACTTGTGTAAATGCTCTAGGCCTACTTGTGTTATGTTCCACCACAAGTAAAAGTAATGTATGGGCATTTGCAAATAATTTTTTTTGGTTTTGCAGGTGTCTCTTGTGCCAGGCTCTGATGTCAAAGTCCCCAGGCAGAAGCTCAACTCTCTGCGAACTTCAAATTCTTCCGTTTACATTTCGGACCTGGCAGTGCTTGTTTATGGCAGAGAAACGCTGTCTTGTTCAAGTTTGACAGGGAGACAGTCAGGTGCACACAAAGATCTGGAATCAAAGCCACAACTCGATGGCACAAAACTGGACGCTATCCTTGGTGAGTTTATTTATTTTCTCATTTTAAAATTAATTTTTATACACTAGCTCTTCTTATGTAGAATGATTTACTGTATGTTTGAGGTAAATATGATGACTGAGATGAATCACTGTCATTTATTTGAAATTATCTGAAAAGCTGTTGTGAATTTATGGGAAGCACTTCAAAATGTTGACACATTACTGTTCCAATCATGTTGCCAAGTTGATCAGGGTTTTTCCGGGAGAGAAGGGACATGAGAAAAAAAAAAAATTAAAACAGAAAAAGTAACTGAACTTTTAGCCAACTTCACCAATCCTATGTCAGAAACAAAATGGAAAGATTTTTAGTACCCAAAGCTATGGTAAATAAGCAGACAGAATCTGAGCCAAGCAAAAATGATTGTGACGATTATTGATTATTTAAAATTGGGATTTTCATGGGCTGGATCTGAACATGCTCCACTACCACAGTGATGTCTTCAAAGCTTCAGGAGCTTTTTGAAAGGGTGCCAAATAAACTTCTGTCACAGCAGAAAGTAGTTTATGCTTTAAACACTGTAAATAAGGCAACTGAAGCCTCATATCATGTGCATAGTTAAAGTAGGGAAACCCCACAACATCAGTGAAACGTATGAATGGAGCATCAAGTATTAGCAACAATAAAAAGTCTAGAATAATAGCAATAATGTTTGTGGTGGTGGTTGGTCTATTTGCTGTCTATTTTTCTCATCTCTGAGTAAAATAAATCTGTTTAATGTTTTCTTTTGTTGTTGTGCTTAACTCGCAGGCCATTCTCAGTCAAAGTTCCCTGGCATAAGTGTCCAAGATGTCAGAAAGATTATTAGAAAAAAATGCAACAACGAAAGCTACAAGCAAGCTGCTGCGAAGAAGACCTTGGATATTTAAACAAGGGTTTTACATTTGGTTATATTCCAGTTCTGTTTCAGTGGACTGTTCTTTACACCGCATTGCAAATGTTACACTAAGAGTGTAAATGTTACTGGACCGTTTGGTGGAGTCTAATAAAACACCTGAATCTATTTTTGACACAAATTTTGTAATCTCTTTTTACTCAGCATTAAAGGTGGAGTAGAAGTATAGTAAGGGAATTTTCAGTATATTTGAAAATGTATTTTTTAACACTTAACAGTGGACTCATAGCAAACCTAAAAGGTTACTTTCTGTATACTCAAAGTCTACTTTCTTAAACTAAAGGGCACTGAATAGTTTACTACTAGAAAAATAACAGTATACATAGAAGAATACTTTTAGTATACTTAAAAGTGTACTTTGTAAGAGTGAAAGTAAGCTTGAAGTTTTAGTATCAGTACACTAACAGTATACCAGAAGATTACTTTACGTATACTTAAAAGTATACTTTTAAATACTTAAATTGGGCCAATTTAGTCCCAAGAAGTACACTTGTAAGTATACTACTAGTAAACTGATAACAGTGTACTTGGTAAATAAAAGTACACTTGGGGGGTATACTCAAGTATACTTGAGTATACTCAAAGTTTTTGTATCAGTACACTAACAGTATACCAGAAGATTACTTTAAGTATACTTAAAAGTATACTTTTAAATACTTAAATTGGGCCAATTTAGTCCCAAGAAGTACACTTGTAAGTATACTACTAGTAAACTGATAACAGTGTACTTGGTAAATAAAAGTACACTTGGGGGATATACTTTAGTACACTTGGGGGGTATACTCACTAAAACTTTGAGTATACTCAAGTATACTTATCAGTACACTAACAGTATACCAGAAGATTACTTTAAGTATACTTAAAAGTATACTTTTAAATACTTAAATTGGGCCAATTTAGTCCCAAGAAGTACACTTGTAAGTATACTACTAGTAAACTGATAACAGTGTACTTGGTAAATAAAAGTACACTTGGGGGGTATACTCAAGTATACTTGAGTATACTCAAAGTTTTTGTATCAGTACACTAACAGTATACCAGAAGATTACTTTAAGTATACTTAAAAGTATACTTTTAAATACTTAAATTGGGCCAATTTAGTCCCAAGAAGTACACTTGTAAGTATACTACTAGTAAACTGATAACAGTGTACTTGGTAAATAAAAGTACACTTGGGGGATATACTTTAGTACACTTGGGGGGTATACTCAAGTATACTTGAGTATACTCAAAGTTTTAGTATCAGTACACTAACAGTATACCAGAAGATTACTTTAAGTATACTTAAAAGTATACTTTTAAATACTTAAATTGGGCCAATTTAGTCCCAAGAAGTACACTTGTAAGTATACTACTAGTAAACTGATAACAGTGTACTTGGTAAATAAAAGTACACTTGGGGGATATACTTTAGTACACTTGGGGGGTATACTCAAGTATACTTGAGTATACTCAAAGTTTTAGTATCAGTACACTAACAGTATACCAGAAGATTACTTTAAGTATACTTAAAAGTATACTTTTTAAATACTTAAATTGGGCCAATTTAGTCCCAAGAAGTACACTTGTAAGTATACTACTAGTACACTGATATCAGTGTACTTGGTAAATAAAAGTACACTTGGGGGATATACTTGAGTACACTTGGGGGTATACTCAAGTATACTTGAGTATACTCTAAGACATATACTTAAGGAATACTTCTTTTTGGTAAGGGTAGCGCAGTCATCCGTTCTGTCCATTGTCATTTTGCTCTTTTCTCGCTTTACTCCTTTTTTTTCATTTTGTAGGCTTTGACCGTTGGGCTGAGACAATTAATCAGATTATTCAAATTATTTGATTACAAAAAATGTTTTATCATTATTATCGACACTTCATTTAATGAGGAAAAACTTCTCCCATTGAACGCATCACTTCTGGTCTGTATGGTCTACTTCCTGTATTACCTGCTGGTAAACAACACCCGTGCTTGTTTGTTTAACGGCTATAGCAGGAGTAGCAGACGGGAGGTGTGCAATATTCAGAGACATGGCCAAGGTAAGAAAGGCTGAAAAACCACCACCACTGAACAAGACACACAAGCTGAAACGTCAAGACTGGGCCAAGAAATATCTCAGACTAATTTTTCTAAGGTTTTATGGACTGATGAAATGACAGTGAGTCTTGGTGGGCCAGATGGATGGGCCCATGGCTGGATCGGTAAAGGCCAGAGAGCTCCAGTCCCACTCAGACGCCAGCAAGGTGGAGGTGGGGTACTGGTATGGGCTGTGTCATCAAAGATGAGCTTGTGGGGCCTTTTCGGGTTGAGGATGGAGTCAAGTTCAACTCCCAGTCCTACTGCCAGTTTCTGGAAGACACCTTCTTCAAGCAGTGGTACAGGAAGAAGTCCGCATCCTTCAAGAAAAACCTGATTTTCATGCAGGACAATGCTCCATCACATGCATCCAAGTACTCCACAGCGTGGCTGCAAGAAAGGCTCTAAAAGAAGAAAAACTAATGACATGGCCTCCTTGTTCACCTGATCTGAACCCCATAGAGAACCTGTGGTCCCTCATCAAATTTGAGATTCACAAGGAGGGAAAACAGTCCACCTCTTTGAACAGTGTCTGGGAGGCTGTGGTTGCTGCTGCACGCAATAGGGGATTATCACGCTTCCGTGTTCCGAACTTCCGGTTTTAAACAGTTAGACGGCCCACTTCCGGTCCAGTTCAATGTCCCTGCTTTACTTCGTAGATAACGTGAATAAACGCCAACCCTACTGAAATTTTCACGGATTCCAGACTGAAGTGATACTAAGGAGGAAGTGGATCAAAGCAATTCTCCAGAGTGAAGGGCCGAACTTTATAATAAAACAACGTAGCATGTTTGTTTGCAGCCGGTGGGGCACAACACCGGCATGCTAGCATTAGCCAGCTAGCGTTTACCAACGTGCTTAACTTTGTGCGTCTTAAAACACACAAACATCTGAAAATCGGGTCTGTACCCCCGCACGTCAGTAAACGCTAGCTGGCTAATGCTAGCATGCTGTGAAGTGCCAGTGTTGTGCCCCACCGGCGACAAACAAACGTGTGTTTTATTATAAAGTTCGGCCCTTCACCGCGGCGAATCGATCGCTTTGATCCAGCTTTTGATCCAGTATCACTTCGGTCTGGAATGAAAACTTAAGTATGTTTGGAGTTTATCCGATTTAAACAGTATAACAGAGCAGGAACGGCTGTCGTTAACATGGCCCGGAAGAGGAAGTGTCCAAAATCCGGGAACTTCCGGTAAGTGTGATAATCCCCTATGTTGATGGTGAACAGATCAAAACACTGACAGGATCCATGGATGGCAGCTTTTCAGTGTCCTTGCAAAGAAAGGTGGCTATATATATTTTTTTTGTTGTTATACTTGTATGATCCCCGAGGGGAAATCAGGGCTCTGCATTTCACCATCTCTGTACAGTGAGTATCAGAGAGCAGTGGGCTGCTACTTAAAGTGCCCGGGGAGCGGTTGGTGGGGGGTTAAGGACCTTGCTCAGGGGTCCACAGTGGTACACCCAGGGGTCGTGTCGGGGGAATTGAACCCGGGTCCTCCGCACCCAAGCCCGCAACGCTACCACTGGGCTATCCACTTCCCCTTTATTGGTCACTGATTTGTTTTTGCTTTGTTTTTGAATGTCAGAAATGTATATTTGTGAATGTTGAGCTGTTATATTGGTTTCCCTGGTGAAAATAAATAATTGAAATGGGTATATATTTGTTTATTGTCAAGTTGCCTAATAATTCTGTTTGCCTAATAAACCTGATATAGGGTGTTAATGTCATTAGACCACACCCCTTCTCATTACAGAGATGCACATCACCTGATATGCTTAATTGGTAGTAGGCTTTGGGCCTATACAGCTTGGAGTAAGACAACACGCATAAAGAGGATGATGTGGTCAAAATACTAATTTGCCTAATAATTCTGCACTCCCTGTAATAACAGTAGGCTACTGTTGGCTTCAATCGTCTCCTATTGCTTTTTAAATTATGCCAAGAGTGAACACGCTGGGGATTTCTTTAACGGTTCTTATTCATTTCCAAAATAAGCCCACATTTAACTTCAAAGCCGACTAAATAGTACTTTCCTAATAAGCCAGAATAAGTCCCCACCCCACCACCTCCATCACCAATCAGACCTCTTTTACCCACCCATCGATTTTCATTTTTTTGTTGCATCAAAAAAGTCAACATGTCAAAGAGTCCCAAACTGTCTGGTGTCCAGGGGAGGAAAAAAAGAAAAGAAGAGGAGGGAAGATGTGACAAAGACAGAGGTAATGTTACAGTAAAGATGATGTTCATGATATTTTTTTGATGTTGCAGAAGTTCTGCAGCAGAACATTTACTTTTCTGCTGGGATTAGAGCAACATGAACCACCTGTGAGTGTGAAGCTTTATTGATTATGATTTTCCTTGTGGATTTGACATGACAGGTGCCTGCTAACATTTCCCTCACAAGCTATAGCTTACTTTTCAGTTACTTAACAAAATAAAAAACAAAAATAACCTGTCAGCATTTCTTAGGGCACAGTCTGACGGGTTTCCTCAAACAAACTAGACCTGAACCATCTGGAGTCTTGCTGCAGGGGTCCGACAACTCTGTGTGGTCTCACGGTTGTTTTCTGAAACGTTTTGAGCACGAAACCCTCGTCACCACGCCCTGACACAAATACAAAACGCCCGCATAATGCCAGTCCTTTACACATCCTCCACCCCACCCTTTGCGTCTAACTGTTCTAGCCTTGGCAATCGTTAAACTGACCTCTTCCAACCGTTCCATTCTGATAACTGTTCTGATGTTCATGGTGCATAAAGTATGGATCTAATCCCTTTTCTGGACTCGAGAACGGTTTTATCGTGACAAAAATGTCCATGTGACCTTGCTATTGTATTGCTACTGTTAAAAGAACCGGTAAGAACAGGCTTCTAGGCTGTTTAAGTGGGCCGGAGCCCACTGGAGCCCAGCTCCGCCACCTCGGGTCTGAGCTCCTCCACCTCGGGGTTTGGCTCCGTCACCTCGGGTCTGAGCTCCTCCACCTCAGGTCTGAGCTCCATCACCTCGGGGTTTGGCTCCGCCACCTCGGGTCTGCGATCCATCACTGGGCTTCCGCTCAGCTTCACCACCTTAGTCAAATAAATAAATCATTTAAATCTGACCTGCAGTAGCGCCACACATCATTTTCACGTGCAGAGTCATCATGGCCCTCTCATAATCTCCGAGATGCTCAACAGTCAGAGCACAAAATCCTCATCATCATTCCAATGGTCCTGCCTCCTCTCTCCGGACTAGTTACACACCACGCTGCTTTCTTGGATGTTGGGTCAAGCAGACAATATCGAGCACCGATGTGGGATTGATGACCATGTCCCTCTAATACCGGCTGTATTGTTATCGTCAGCGCCACATCAAGTTTCTTATCTGAAGCAGCGTTGCTGCCTCTTGCAGCGCAGCGATGGTTGGAGTGACTGGATTTACACTCGTGCTGCATGTGTGTCCAGTCGGGCCTGCATCGCTGACTCAGAGGCAGTGTGTTTTTACTTGAGTGGAGGGTTACGATGTCATGCTGCAGTTTTGTTTCCAGATCTGTACACAGCAAATTTGACAGTGTATATTTAACACTTTAGGAGTATATACATATTGTACAGTTTTAAATTAACACTAATCTAGAGTTAAATGCCAAACACTATAAGAGTAAAAATAAACTCTTAGAGTTGCTCTCAAGAATGAAAATGAAAAAAAGGCCTGCATTGAGTTATTAGAGGTGAACATTAAAGGACTTTGAATTTTGTGTTAATATTAACACATATCCTATCATGCATTGACCCAAAAGTACTGTCCTGAATATCAGCGCAGAAATTTGGGATAGTTGTGAAGATTAGTTGGTACTTTGACAATTAACAAGCATATACTGATAGCACAAACTACCAGCATCAACAACCTGTTTCAATTAATACACCGTACACACCAAGAAGACCCAAGGGGATCACATACAGTATACACTTAACTCACGGTATGGGACTGTACACGGGAGATTCACAAAGCATGATGGTAAATATTCAAGCCAAAGAGGGCGGAGTCTTCCTGGGTGCACTTAGTTACACTCCATACAGTCAATTATACACTGAAAGAGGAAACTTGCTTTAACTCTGAAAAATTTCACCAGCACTGGTGGTTATTTTACTGTCAATGGTGTTAGAATTACTCTGAAAGAGTTTATATGACGTAACAACTCAAATTTAACACTGGGGATTTCACTGTGTAGGCAACAGAAGGGCTTTTATCAAATGGGAAACTCCACAGAGCTGATTTTCTTTTCACCTCGATGGTTCTCTGATGCTCAGTTTCCTTTTTTTAGAGCAACTGACATCAGCTGACGTGCATTCATTCATTCATTCATTCATTCATTCATTCATTCATTCATTCATTCATTCATTCAGCTACAGAACCCAAACATTGGAGGCACGTAACCACATTGGCCAATCACAAGGAAGTTCTTCCTAGTCTCTGCGTTTACGTAACGGGGATGCAGGTGAAAGAGAATGCAGACAACATGCCAGTATAAATCCAGCTGTAATTATCTACTCAGAGAGGCGCGGCCAAATTACACCAAATCTAAAAGTCTGACACGCTCTGGAGTGAGTTGATGGGCCAGAGATCACCACTGGGCTCAGTGTGAGTCGCCATAAGGCTTTTAAAGTGTCTTTTAAAGGTGACTTCGGCATGAGCAGTTTAGTTGATTAAAAATAATGTGTTAGATTAATCTCCTTTGATTACAACATGTATTTGGCAGACCTTATATTATTCCTATTCTGCATAGGAACAAAGAAACATCTTGTAAAAGAACAGCTATGTCAGCATTAATTTTTACCATAGGTGGTATTGGGTGTATGTGGACGTTTTTTAATGTTCCAGTTTGTGATTTTATTTGTATGTACTTGGTGGGAAAATGGAGGGAATACTGGGGGGTTAAATAGGGTAAACATGTTTATTACTGTCGTCACTTTAGTAATTTTATTGTTTTTGAAGATAGAATCCGGAGTTTCCCCCTGAATATAAAGGCTAGACTTGTGTGAGTGAAATTCGGCTTAATCTGCATCTGCTTTCGTATAGCGGTGAGTTTCGTTTGCAACTCCCCTCCCCTGACAGTATTTTGTCTTTTCCCTTTGTTTTGGTGTCTTCTGGATGTGTTCACAAATTTTTCTGAATGGAGATTTGTGCGTTGTCTACAGCCAATGACAGAACTAAGGGCGTACCGTTCTGTTGGGATAAACTCGTCGATTGGAGCAAACCTTTTTTCTTTATTTAAACACTGACTGGAACCGGTGCCAAAAGGAAGTATTTTGCAGTGAAAAGAGTTTTAGATAGTGCACGCTGGAAAACCTGGCTAATACTGGTTTGGCTTTTACCCACTTTCTAGCTTTGAAGGAGGCTTGATGCCTTGCAGTTGGTGACGTCACCTGCGCATTCCACCTCATTGCCGCTCAGCGTTGCCAAAATATGGCGACTTTGTCGCCACATTTAGCGACTTTTCAGACCCCTCTAGCGACTTATTTTCAAAAAAGCGACTAGCAACAAATCTAGTGACTTTTCCTGGTGTTCATGGAGACAGATGAAGGTTATGTCGCTATCCGTCATTCATCAGGAGCTGCCTACCATCAGCCCCTCCCTCTCTGTTTTCCCGGCACTCACCCCATGTATGCTGTCCTGGTGCAGATAACAAATGAATTGCACCTGCGCGAAGCTGCCTCCTGCCGCCGGATTGTTAAAATTTAAAAATAAAAAAAAAAAGGTCTCAAAATTAAAACCTGTACAAAAATCATGGCTTTTTTCACTCAGTCTCAGTTGCTTTGCTTTACTCACTTTGTCTACACTCATGCATGTGCTTCTGCTTCTGAGCATCATCAGTCAGAGAGGAGACAACTCTGATCCAAGCTCAGAAGTACATACTGACTAGAAAGATACTTTCTTTTTTCCTGCTCTAAGTATGATAAGGTGCATTTTGGCTTTCCTATGGCATTTCATTTATTTCTTTTTGCTGCAACGACCATACAGTATACATATTATAGCCAGCCTATTATCACAGTTGCTGCTTGTTTCCCATGATGCATTGTGGCACACCTGGGTCTTCTTTGCACCAGTAGCTTTGTAAATTGGCAAAAGTTCACGTCAAACAAAGACATGCTGCTCAAAACCTGTATGTTGTTGTAAATAAAGGTGATGTAAAAAAAAAAAAGAAAGAAAAAGAAAAACATGCCACTTCCGAGGGGGACCGCGCATGCGCATCATAGACTGCACATCGCGGTGACGTCATTTAGCGACTTCTGGCGACTTTTTAGCCAGCCAATAGCGACTTCTCTTCCTGATGAGTTGGCAACAGTGTTGCCGCCATGTTGAGTACTGAATTCAGAGCAGAATGCGCTGTAGTACAACTAAAGTGAGGCTTAAATTAAATAAGGTTGTGGATATTTATCATTTTAACCCCCGAGAACTGGGTTGTTGATGTTAAATGTGCTTTATAAATAAACTTTGACTTACATATATTGGATGTTATCCAAATGCAGTCCCTGGCGAAGTCCGACCAGCTACCGGAATTTTCCTTTCACATCATCAACATCTACATAACCGTCTTCGTACACAGGAGAAAGTCTGAAAGCTTTTATAAGCATGGATGCCTATGGATATTTAACAGCTGGATGAGCTGACCTGAAAATCTGGAATCTCAAGGACAAGAACATGTTTTTACTGAAAGAATCGGTAAGTAGTGTTCTGGTGATCAACTGTATGTAAACAGCAGCTAATGCTATGTGGCAGCTACCTTCATAAGAGCTTCATATTATATGCTGAACCCATGCATTTGTTACAGTAAGTGTCTGATGGGATTCACGCTCACAACTTTATTTTCTGAAAAAATTGTACAAGGCACCAAACCCAGTTAGCAACAGCTAGCGTTTCCTCTCCTAACTTAAACTGAAACTCACCTGATTAGATGCGTACACTGCAGAAACGGCTGCTTGCAGGCGGCCTCCGATCAGCATGTCTGATCACGTTCTCCTTCGGTAATCCATAGAGAGAAATATCCGGGTCTCCCGTCTTGCTGTCAGTCCCTACTGCGTAGTAACTGGATCAGATCTGTTCAGCTGGCCGATACGGCGTTCATTACAGCTCAGCTCTGTGATTGACAACATGTCACTAGTGCAGTCAACCGGATGCTTTATTAAAACACTTCCCTGAACATTAATCCTCAACCAAAGGTTCCTACCCCTGTACTACTTTTTTTTTTTTTCCTTTGTAACACCACAACTATAACTACGGTATTCCTGACGGCTTGTATAGTGTTGCAATCGCACCACCATGCAGCACAGGAACACAATATGGCGTCTAGAAGTTTGAATGCAGAGAACTCCAGACTCTACCTTTAAGCTTGAACTGCTGTAATTATATTTTTTATGTGTAATGTATTTTGTGTGTTATGGGAACTGCAGATGGAAATTAGCTCTGAGAGCTACAATCTGGTACAAGGCATGTTTTCCATTGTGATCAATGCTGCTGTGCACTGGCCCTTTAAAAAAAAAAGAAAAAAAAAAAAAGAACTTAATGTGAAATTAAAAAACTGCCGAGGCATAATAACAAAATTCATACATATTGCACACACCTCAGTGAAATGCATCATATTGAAATGAAATCAGCTCCTGGAGACCTTTCTACCATTTTAATTAGGCGTTTGCCCAATACAATTCTCATGATAAATAAAAGAAAACAAAGCTGGTGAATGAATAAACACTGATCCCAAGCAGCTGAGTAAAGAACGCTTCTTCCTTAATCATTGCTTATCAGCATGTATAACTACAGCATGCTATTTGGAGCATGCGGTGTAAGAGTTAAATCGCAGACTGATGTTACTGCAGTGTTACGCAGCACACTGTTAAATGGCGCGTGGCTCAAAACACTGCGAACAAAACAGTTTTCTGTCCCACTTCTATGTGTCAGCTCATCAAGGTGACAATATTACTTCATGGGCAAATTCATGTGCTAATGTGACTGAGCTGCCTCCTTTGTAACTTCTCCCTCTAAATCCCTGGATACTGTGACTCCTCTCAGTGGTAACAATTGTCAGCTTGGATTCTGCATTAGGATGTGAATGGTACATTTGTCCTGCATAGAGAGCTGGTTCTGTCACACAGAGGTTGGGTTTTTAGGTTTCTCTGTGGAAGTGGAGTAAAAAACAGTCTCCGCTGTCGGGAGGACGACACGATTGTAACACCGGAGCTGTCACTCAGAGCTCCAGGGAGGCAGAACCAAAGGAAAGTCTCATGTGGCCTGCAATTTTCTCGAGGCCATTAAACCCACCCTTTTTAATTCCTTCTCTGCGACTCCTGCTATTCTCACTGTAAAGTGGCCTTTGAGTGCTCAGCTTCCCATCCGAAGCTGGAAGACAGGAAGGCACTTTGCAGAACAATGCTGAACACATCTGCTAATTTCTCCAGCTTAAAAGGGAATGTAATAGAGGACATGCTCATTCAGAGACGGCTCTGTGAAGATTCTCTGGCAGGATGTCATTTCATTTAGATTTTTTTCAGCAAAGGCTTGACGCGTTTTTACAATCAGGTACAGTGTACACAACAGACTTTACAGGCTACCTCATACGTAGCTCATAGTTTCCTCCGGTGGTCCAAATCGTTTTAGCAGAGGAACCTTGTTTCCAGCTTCAAGGAGTGCTAGAACCAGTGGTGCAGTCTACGTGATACGCAGGTATACGCCGTATATTCACTAGAAAAAGTCCCAAATTACCGTATAGCCACTGAAAAATGCGCACAGATAGCCTACGTATCAGCATGGTTTTGTGTCAGAACTTTCCCGTTCAGAAATTCACCTTTTTGTGTGTCAGGAAGCGGCACTTCTGGACCGAACAGGGGCTTCTGTCAAGCGTGAACCTCACATGAACGACTAAGTCAGCGCCCTATGGTAAAAACCAGCCTTAAGGAAGCAGAACAGTTGAACGGCAGCACAACCCGACAACTTTAGTTAAATGCGCCACACGCGTGTGTGGTGGATAAGAACTGGACCTGACCAGCCTGGTGGAGTAAGAGTCGAGGGAGTTTAAAAACAGGCTGGCTTGGTTAGAGTGGAAAAATGTAAAGTTAAGTCAATAGTAGATAACATTCAAAGCTGTAGAAACAATTTATAGGTAGAATACAAAGATAAATGTTAGTTTGGTTCATCCATAAAACTGTTAATGATGAAATTCTTTCACTGTCATCTTAAGAGTCACCAATGAGGACACCATGTACACCATTAAATGACTGATGTGTTTGATATAGAGAGATAGAGCTACTGAAATAGTTCAATTTTTATGCATTTGCTTCGTCATGGCTGAAGATTGTAAACAGTTCATTCATAGGTTTGTCCCAGTTTAGCTGCTCATAATATAGATATAAAAAGTACAGCTTGTGGGGACATCTTGCCCTCGTGGGGACATTTTCCCGGTCCCCATGGGTACGAACCCCGTTTTGAGTGTCAAGATTAGGTTTTAGAGATTAAGTTACAATTAGGTTTTGGTTAGGGTTAGGACAAGAGTTAGGTTTAGGCAATCAGTTATGGGTGTTAGGTTTAGGGTAAGGGGCTAGGAAAGGCATTATGTCAATGGATGTACCCTATGGGGATATAAAAACAAATGTGTGTGTGTAATGTATAAACACATACTACTATAGTAGTCTAAATTTGTATTTAGAGAATACAGAACCAGTTTTTCATGATCTAGAGGAGGTACAGGACATGACACAACCACAGTATACCCACCAGAAAAAACTAGACTACACCACTGGCTAGAACCACAGCAGTGATGGACTTTGAAAAAATACATTTCAGCACAATTGTTTTAACCAATGACAGCATGTTGGTGGATGGTGATGAGCTGCCTTTTATAAACAGTTTGAGTTACTGAGCCATTTTTCTCTAACATTGTGGGACCTATTTATAAATGATAAAAAAACCTGCTGATCTACTGGAATTTCCACCACAACCATCTCTGGGGTTTCCAGAGAATGGTCTGAAGAAGAGAAAATATCCAGTGAGCAACAGTTGTCTGACCACAATGTCTGGTTGATGTCAGAGGTCAGGGGTGGATGGACAGACTGGTTGGAGATGATAGAAAGGCAACTTTGGGCCCCTTAGAACCAACATGGTAAATGGACTGTACTGATGTGGTGCTTCAGTCATACTTGACGTGATAAGTGATAAGTGCTCATTTAACACATTGATCCATACCCCAGTGGACACGTTGGGAGGCGATGTGGATTTCAGCATCGTGCCCAAGGACACTTGGAATATGTGGAAAAACTGGAAATGACTACTCTTAAGTTACAGCCACCCCATTTGGTGGAAACATCATGAGAGCATGGATCCATCCTGGCTTGGATCAAGGCTCCAGGCTGCTGCTGGTGTAGTTATGGGGATTTTGTTGGCCCACTTTGGCCCACTTATGCCTTGCACACCAAAGCCTGATTTTCAGACAGTTTTCTACCTTACAAGGCTTTGAGGTTAAAATCAAACACTCTTGATATTTTCTTATGTTGATATTGATATTTTTCCATTTTCTGTGTCACATGATGGTGGTAGCCTATCAGATTCTAGCTTCTGTATCCAGTGGCGGACTGGCCATCGGGAGCACCTGGACATTTCCCGGTGGCCGGGCCACCAAACTGGCCTGTTGGCTCCCATTTGAGTTTTAAATGAATAATCCGTCATCCTGGCTGTCCCATTGAAGCTCATGAAACTCACTGACGCAGGCAGAAACGTTGAGCAAATATTAACATAGCCAATGCATAGAAAATGGTCAGTTTCTGAATCCAAAAATCTGGGAAATTATGGGTGGCTTTTGGATTTTTTAAATTTTTTAATTGATTTATTTTTAAAGGTGCCATGACATCAAATTTCCCTTTTCTGGGGTTTTGGGGGTAAAATCTGATCTGTTGTGCTCTGATGTGAATGTGAATGTCAGAGTGAGAATCAAAGTTCCTGTTTATGGTCTGTCAGCTTTGTCTCTCTGTTCAGAAACGGTTGAATCAGACAGCAGCTTATCATTCTACGTAATTCAATTGCTCCATTTAGAGCACACTATCAAGTCACTCCTTTAACAAAGATGGAGAAGGGAGCAGGACCAGTACTGTCAGCAGCACAGTACTGGAAGAGCTCCTGCGGTTACGGCAGTGGTAGACAGCAGCAGCAGTGAGGAATCACAGCAAGAACCTTTAGGTACTGTTTACACAGACCAAACATGCTGGTGATAGTTTTAGAATAATTAATAGAATAACCTGTTAGATTACAAATATGCTGAGTATCAAGTTCAGGTGGATGATGGTGTATTTTTATTTGATTTACAATATGGTTAATTGTACAAACTGCACATTTAACCATATTGTAAATGATTAGGTAGAATTTCAGTTTATGACTTGCATGCAGGTTGTTGCAGTACAGCAAATGTTTATTTTGTAAGCAAAAGAAACAAAAAGCTGTGTGGCCTCATGTGGAGCCTTTGTTTTATTATTTTACAATGTTACATCACATGATGGTGGTAGCCTATCAGATCCTAGCTTCTGTGTCACATGATGGTGGTAGCCTATCAGATTCTAGCTTCTGTGTCACATGATGGTGGTAGCCTATCAGATTCTAGCTTCTGTGTCACATGATGGTGGTAGCCTATCAGATTCTAGCTTCTGTATCACATGATGGTGGTAGCCTATCAGATTCTAGCTTCTGTGTCACATGATGGTGGTAGCCTATCAGATTCTAGCTTCTGTGTCACATGATGGTGGTAGCCTGCCAGATATGATGATGCTGCTACTGTTAGTGATGATGATGATGATGTTTTGGTGTTTTTTCAGTACTTTATTGCAGGTTATTGCACATCATGTTTTTGGTAAATTTATAATATTACAATCAAATTTTATATTTGAACATTTTCCACTGAATGAATTTGAATAATCTTAACCTTTATTTTAGTTATTTGATCATTTAAAGAAGTTTTTAATCTTATTTTTGTTTAATTTCTTCATCAATATACAGTCATTTATTACTTTTTTAAAAGTATTTCTTTCCAGTACTTCTGTTCTAAAGTGTTACTCATATCTAATATTGCCCTTACATTCACAATATTAATGCACACTTTCTGGTTTTCATTAAAGAGACCAAAAGTATCTGTGTCTGTAGATGAAAATGTGCCATAAACCAACCCCATAAACTACTAGTATTGTATCAACATGAAAAACTTCGGTATGGCCCATCCCTAATCATGATCATGTTCCTGCAGGACCTGATTTTATTTCTTTTTTTCCTCACATGTAGACATGATGCAGTATTTATTTTTGGTCATTTTTTAGTAAAATATATTTTTAAACCATAGAGCAGAGTTTGACGGCCCTCCAGAAAATCTTCAGCATCTTGCCCTTTCAGCATTCTGTTACAGTTCAAAATGTGAATAAATGGAGGAAACAACTACATTTGGGCACAAAGTGACAATTTATAATATAATAGAATGTAGTGCAGCAGAATGCAGGCTTCTAACATGTGAACACCTGTAGACGAGTTTCCTTTATTTATATTATGCAGCAGTTTGTCTCTATTTAATAGGGATGCACGATATTAGAATTTTGACTGATATCCGATATGCCGATATTATAAAACTCGTGTGTCATTTCAAATAGCAGTTTTGTTATCCGTTACCGACACTTTGAAAGATAGGGGTGAAAGAAAATATCGATAGACTGAAATATTGATATTTTCATATGCTGATATCAAATCGATATTTAAAAACGTGGTATTGATCCGTTTTACTTACAAAATCTCGCAAGATTTCATTGTTCTTTTCCAAAATCTCACTATATTTTATGAATTCTTACAAGATTTTGTGACAGAATCATGAAATATTGTGGGATTTTGTTCCTAAAATAGATCGATACCGCATTTTTAAATGTCAATATGATATCAGGATTTGAAAATATTGTGTAAATTCTCACGAGCTTTTGTGACGGAGCGAAGAAATATCTTGAGATTTCATTAGTAAAATAAATTGATACTTAAATGTCAATAGGATATCGGCACATGAAAATATCGCAATATATTATTTCTACCCCTAGTCTTTAGAAGTTTTAAAGTCTGTAAATAATACATTTGTGAAGAAGAAGAAGGGTTTTTTTGGACTTTAAAAACAGCGGGCTGATTGGTTAATTATTGGTGGGGTGGCTGATGTATGATACTCAGTTTTAAGGCCGATATAGGCCGATACCGATAGGAGGCCGATTATATGGTGCATCCCTGCTACAATATATAGTTTAGTTTTTAAAGAGTGAAGTGCATTGTCGCTGGAGATAGATTTCCATAAAGTGATCAGTGTGATTGTAAAGCCCAGCTTTCCACCAGCACTTACTGATCTGAACCGTACTTGACCTCGTCCTCCAAAAGGAACGAACACCTCAACTGGTCCAACACACCAAAATCAAAGTAATGTAGACTGAATAAATAAGGTGTTAAACTGCTGAAATGTGGCTTACCTTTTATTCCCCTCCCTCCCTCTCCACATAAGTGTGCCGTACTCAATTTCCAGCTTCAGTGAGAATGAAGAAAGATAGGGGGCAGAAATTGGAAGTTTGGTTTAAAATGCAGACAGCCCTGGCGTTCTGCTTGACAGCCTGTAACATCTCCCCGCAACACACTTTGCATGGGAAAATAGGAGTTTGTAATAGAATTTCCCCCACTGTGGAGGTTAATTACCCCGCCTCACACATGCACACACACACAAACACACACCACCCTACCTGCCCCTCACCCATCTCAGCTGCCGCCACCGTGGCTGTAAAATAAAACAAAATAGAAATGCAATACATGGTTTGTAAGCCTCTGTGACAGCCAGAAATCCCTGCCCCCATCTTACCTTCAAGATTTAATTCTAAGTTAATGTCCTCCATCCTGTCGCATTATAGCAAGACCCTCGGGGGATCTTCAGGGGCCTTCAGCCAAAATGACTGACATGGCAGCTTGTGGCAAAAAAGAGAAAAAGAAAGAAAAGCAAGCTGTCTGTCACTGCTCTGTCAGGAGAGGTCATCATCTGACTTCGCTGAGGCTTCTGAAAACGCTGAAGCTTGAATTTATCAGAGTGGAGCTTACAGAACGGCTGGCAGGGTGTCCATCACACTGCCAAACCATCATCATCTGTCACCTTTACACTTCTAAATAAAAACCAACCGTTTTTGATACTCAGTATTAAACTTTGAAGACTTCTGGCATCACCAACAGGAGCAACAGAAACATATTTACATACATAATGCACACAAAAGAGTGAGTCAGGAATGACCGATGAGGCTTTTTTCAGAATCACTCTACAGTCCTAATAAATCACAACCGGGTACAAGACAGTAGACAATTATTCAAGCACAGGCAGGGAGATACAGAGCCTTGTAAATGTGTTCTTTGGCATTTTTTTTTCCTTCTTTTTACTTCACACCCTGGAATTGCAAAACATTTTCGACAGTGAATACTTTGTACACTTGGGGTATGTCTTCATGAGTTTGCCAAATCTTGTCGGTGGGAATAACGCCCATTTCCCAGGGCAAAACTCTCCTATCTCCTTCAAACTGGATGGGTTCTGTTGTTACACCACAGTTTCTTTTAATTCTGTGGTGTTTCTGAATAATTTGCTGTCGGACATTGTAAAAAATAATGGAAAGTACTGTGCAGAGGGCCTGCTTAGTTATTTCTAAACAGTCAAGCTGTTGAAAGTAGGGATGGGCGATATGTTATCGTTTGCGATATATCATCAAAGAAATTCCCCACGGTAATAATTTGTCATCTCACGATAAAAACGATAAATTCAATTTATCAGGTTGTATTTACAGTTATTTAGAGCTACAGTATGTTGTCTTGGGCTAGATTATGCCCCTGTTAGGGTCACCCATGCCAAACAGGTTACTAGGGGAGGGACCAGACAAAGCGCAGCCCAAACACCCTCATGGAGAAAGACATCGGAGCCACGGCCGCAGGTCACCGGGGCCCCCCTCTGAAGCCAGGCCTGGAGGAGGGGCAAAGAGGCAACCTCCTGGTGGCTGGGTTTCTGCTCACGGGGCCTGCTCATGTTCAGCCTGAAAGGATGACATGGCCCCCCCCTTCTTGTGGACCCACCACCTGTGAGAGGGGCCATAGGGGTCGGGTGCAGTGTGAGCTGCGGCCGAGGGCGGGCGAGACCCTGGCGGTCCGACCCTCAGCTGCAGAAGCTAGCTCTGGGACGTGGAACGTCACCTCTCTGGTTGGAAGGAGCCTGAGCTGGTGCGCGAGGTCGAGCGGTTCCGACTACATATAGTTGGACCCACCTCCACGCACAGCTCGGGTTCTGGGAACACCATCCTCAAGATGGGCTGGACCTTGTTCCACTCTGGAGTTGCTCCTGGTGAGAGGCGGCGGGCAGGTGTGGGCATACTCATTGCCTCCCGGCTCGGCGCCTGTACTTTGGGGTTTACCCCGGTGGACAAAAGGGTAGCCTCCCTCCGCCTCCGGGTGGGGGGACGGTCCTGACTGTTGTCTGTGCACACTAACATGCTGAAAAGCTCTTAAAAGTCCATTTTTCATGAAACGGATCCTTTAATGCTTCTTTAATTCTTCTTTACAACGTTAGCTTCAGGCTAGCAGCTAGTTGAGTGTCTTCTTCTGCTTGTTTGTTGAACTCTGACAAATAAGAGCCACCAGGTGGGGGGAGGCTACATTGCAACTCATCCAGTGATAAACAACAGTGTAAATATACGGTCCTCATGGCCCACATGTGGAAAAGGAGTTTTTTCACGGCCCTCTAGGTGGCGCTCGAGGCCTGAGCTTGGGCCGCGGCCCCGTGGTTAACAATCACTGATCTGAAATAGAGTTAACAGAAGAGTATTTTAATATGTCATCCACCATCCCTTTTAACTCTGTAAAACTAAACTGAGGGATGAAGAGGAACTATGAGAGCTGGGGAACACTATAATCTGGGACTGAGCCTTGGTGAGGTTCTTTCTGCACAGAATGAGACAGCCTTTATGTTGACCAGCACATGTTTATTCTCTAGGAGTAATTCAAAGTTCCAACTGGCTGCTTTTCCTTTGGCACCTGGCTCGTGGAGGAAGCATGCACGATCAATTCTAAACAATACAATGAAGCAGCGCCGGCTGGCGCACAGCTGGCTGGTTGTTTTCAGGCTGCGCAGGGCTTCGGCACACTGCTGAACATGTAAAGGAAGAAAAGGATGATGGGAGAGGCCCTGCAGCTGCACTAACCAGTCTCACCTGGCACTATTTCCCAGAGCCCACCCCAATCTTTGCCCCTGTATCGGAGCCAAAGCTAGACCCTGCCACGACAGGAATACAGGCCATCGTAGTTATTGTGAAGACATCATTATCAGGGTTTTATCATATTTTCTGTGGTATGTAACCAAGATCAATAGATTTTAGATTAATAGAATAACCACTTTGGCTTCTGTATGTTAAAGGCATATGCCACTCCTGGGTGAAACTGAGCCTCCCCCCACAGTCCCCTGAGTTGGACAAGTGGGCAGAAGTGTTTTCTAATTGACCCAGTCATTCTCTGAATCTGGCAGCACTGACTTTAGCTTAGCTAAGCGTAGTTGCTGTAATCTGGTGGTTCCATCGAGGCTGCATCTGCATGACTGTATCACCATGGAGCACCCTTTATTATGCATGTTGACACTGTGACACTGCTTCCCATTGCGATGACTAGGTTGTACCTCTTCTCTACTTCCCATTGCGATGACTAGGTTGTACCTCTTCTCTACTTCCCATTGCGATGACTAGGTTGTACCTCTTCTCTGCTTCCCATTGCGATGACTAGGTTGTACCTCTTCTCTACTTCCCATTGCGCTGACTAGGTTGTACCTCTTCTCTGCGTAGTTCTGCGTGTGTTTGTGTGTGTTTGTATGATCTGAGGATATTTAAGCCACCTGCAGGTCCTCCTGTAGGGGATTGCTTGTTTTGTTTTCCAACAGAGACCTTGGTTGTTTAGGGATCGGGGTACAGATGTACCAGTGAACTGTGTAAGTGGATTCATGTTTTCTCTCCTCTCTCTCTTCCTCTTCCTTACTCCTTTCTCTCTGTTTCACTTTCTATCATTACCTCTGTTAACTTTCATTTCTCCCTTGTCAGGCCCAGCAGTATGAAATGGAATGGTGTAATAGACAAATGTTTAAATAAAGAAATAAAATGAATAAACATGATATCAAGTGGAGCCTTATGTTCATAAAGCTCCGCTTGGTAAAGCAAAACTGTTCAACAGAATAAAGCAATCAGATTTCCATTCTGCTTGCTTCGATGCTGGACAGGACAAGTTAGAAAAAAAAAAAAAAAAAAAAAAAAAGCTAAGCGTACTCGCTGTAACCTGCTAGCACCACTTGGCAAAAGTGAACTAATTAACTAGAGATTTTTTCCAATTATGTTTCGTGACCCGCACATTCTGATCGAGTACAAATGAGAAGCCGATTTCACATGAAAGGACTGACTAGGCGGCATTCAATAGAGGAACTTTTTGCCGCGGAAGTACAGGCCAATCACAGGGAAGCACCGCGGATAGTAGCAAAGGCAGCACGCAAGCGCAGCATCCCCAACTTCCGTAAACAGGGTTGCCACCGGATGCTGCGCATGCGTGCTGCCTTTGCTACTATCCGCGGTGCTTCCATGTGATTGGCCTGTACTTCTCGAGTACTTAGTTCACTTTCGCCTAGTGGTGCTGATATATCTGGTATTTACATTTACTTATTTCTAATCTGTTTTTGTTTGATCATTATTCTTATTTTATCTTTTTTTAAAGTGTTCGAAACAAAGAAATCAAATTATTTACACTTTATTTACACAGATAAGTCCCATTGAGACGCAGCATCTTTCACAAGGGAGACCTGTTTACCTGACATACATGTTTTTATGAACATGTGGACATTTATGGACATTATATGCTAACAATAACAGTCACAGTGCAGACAATTTGATTATTATTATAAATTTAGTTTAGAATGTAGCAGTTATTTACAGTAGTCGAGTTGTAAAAAAGTTTCACGGGGATGGAAAACTCATTGGAGATTCTAATTAATCTGCCTTGAATGTATGAATCTTTGCTAACATCTTCACTTATTTTTGTTGCCTGATGAGTCCTATTGGTGAAAACAATATAACCGCATGAAGCGGGAAGATGGGATTTTTAAACTGGGGGAGACCAAATGATTTCAACTCAATAAGTTATTTTTGTGTAATTTGGGCAAAAATCAGCACTCAAGCAGTTTGTGATGATCTATGAGCCGAAGGATTTGACTAAAAAGCCACAAGAGAACTCTGAAGCAGAACCATTGCAGGGTTTCCCCCAGAAAACTTGCTAAGCCCTTGGGGACCAGTCCCAATGACCTCCTATCTGCCAACATGGAAAGCAGCGTGAATATCTGGATTTACAAAGTTGGACAGTCTTCTATGGTCATGATTACCTATAGGTATGTTATCCAGAGACCTCTAAAATATTCTGACATTTTTTAAATTTTTTACATCAGAGCATTAATGTAAACTATTATTCATCTCCGGAAACTGGCTTAAATGACAAGCCACACTGGAATAACACACACATCTCGAGATTACGTATCAAAGTTAAAAAAAAAAAAAAAAAAAAAAAACGAAACCCTTTCAAAGGTCGTTACTTTTCTATTTTCTCCCATATTTGGCTTTTGGTATCGTTTCAGGACTGTACAGACCACGTAGCTTCACATGTCCTGCAGATGAAACTAAAGGCTGCAGGACACCGTCTTCCTGATCTGTTTGTGTTCGCAACTGAGTTATTTTTATTTTCTGGTCACAACGTTGCCCTGATCAGAGCAAATAACGTTTATATTTCACTTTATTTCCCAGATTAGTCATTCGCTGCATTTACATGCAGCCAGTAGCTCTTTCATAACCCTTTCATAACCGGAATATTAGCAATAACGTGGTCGCGCACGACCATGTAAACACTGGCAAAAACTCTCAGCAACACCACAGCTATCTCTGTTAGCATTAGCTACTGTAGCATAATAACGTTAGGCTGTGCGTCATTTTCGGGAGCATAGATACGTGAAATAAAGTGTGAAATTAATATGTGTTCACCGTAATTTACCGTGTTTATGTTGTTGGTAATTAAATCCGATGTTTTCTCCGCCGTGGCAGCAAGTTATTCCTCCTCTGCTCTGTGTCCGATGTTCCTCCCCGATATGAACACACTGTCATCAGTGGACTGAGCAGCACCGTCCACTTTTGCCACAAACAGCAGAAATCTTCATGAAATAAATGTCCGTGATCTTCTCATTCACCTTTTACCACATTAAAGTTTTCCTCTGATGTTCCAACAACCAGGAATGTGACGTCCTTCCACATTTCCTCCATGTTGTTCAGAAAAAAGTCAGATTCTCATCTGTTCTAGGTACATGTTGCACATGTACAGACCCCCCCCCCCCCCCCCCCCCCCCCGAACCCGCTCGTTTGATGTTTAGCATCGCGGCTCGTATTCTGTTGCCCTAACGGTAAGCTAATGTTTGTGCTAACTTGCACTGGCTCTGCATTATTATCATGCAGCGGTTCGGTCGGCTCGCCAGGAGGGAAGGGGGGGCACTTCACTTCACCTCTCACCGCAACAAGTGTTCACGTATCAACCATAAGATGTCGCCATTGTGCCTAATTACCAGATGCGGCTATAAACTTTGTATGCAATCTTTGGTATACTGTTTCGGTGAAAAAAAACTATTTGAAATAAATAAATAAATGACGCTTAGCCTGGCGGGGGGCAAGATAAGCCTGGTGGCCCGCCTGGCCTATAAAGCACTGGGGGAAACCCTGCATTGATTAACAATAAACATTGTCAAACAAAGACCTGATCACCAGCAGCCATGCATGATGGGACTGCTATTTGTCTGGAATACCAGTTACCCACCAGCACGCCATGCCTGATGCAAAATATGTTTCATTTAACAGCTTCTGTGTCTAAAGCCCAGTTTTCAGCTTTTCTCGCAGAGATATTGTGATTGGGGAAAGAAAGCTACTGCTTCACAGGGAGACCACATGCTGCTTCTAAACCACGTCTGCTTCTTATTTTAGACACCAGCTACCACAGTTAAAATTTTTAAATCAGACGTGTAGAAGTAAAGTTCTGAGCTTTGCTTTCTAGTGGAGATCAGGCAGATATTTGCCGCTTTGCAGGCGATTCTGCTGGACAGAATAATTCTTCATTACCTGTATAATATCTAAAACAAACCCAGAAAATGTCTGTTCTACGTTTTCTAGACTCATAATTCACAATCTAACGTGACTGAATGACAAGTCTTGTGTTTTAGTGAGCTAGTTAACAAGAATCTCAGCTAGTTTAGAGGCTACACGGTGAGCTGGACAAACCAGCTGTGTTGTTGTTGTGCAACTTGTTTAGATTGATCAAAAGTAATGATTGAGATTCTGAGTCTTGAGTCATTACTCACCTGTGATTATCATCTTTTTAAAATAGTCTCCGACATCGCATTGTCAAGCCACTCGTTTGGCCGTGCTGACATTGCAGCGCAGTTAATCCTTAAAGGGATGTTGTGTACAGATGCGGGCATGAAAATTTTCCACCTTTTTCTGCCAGAAGTGGTGCAGTAATAGTTCACCATCACTGGCTGAACGATTTGTCCTGCGAATACCTCATCACGCACGGTGTCCAAACTTGGCATTCATACATTCACATCTACATGGAACGGGTCGGCTCGGTGGGGGCTACTGTGTCGTGTCGCCATGTTTTTATGTTCAGTAGAAGCGTGACAGCAGGAAACTACAGAAACTCCCCAGAGACACCGGAGTTGTCGGCTCAGTTCGAGGTGTGCCTTTGAAAAGTCACCGCGGTGCAGTGACAAGGAACCGAGCGTTACACTGATGCTGGGTTCACGTACAGTCGGACAGACGGCCGTCGGTACCAAACCAGATGTTATTTTATTCACAGAAGCCGAGAGAAAGACGGTAAAACATGGGTCAGGGGAAACAATACAACATCGCCATGACAACATATCAGATGTGGACTGATGTCACTGTAACTGACGGACCACGTCTTCACATAGAGGCTGTTGATGCCTTTACATGCAGCGGCTGTCATCCGTCTGCCCGGTTTCATGCGAACGCAGCATGAAAAGTAGGAGGGAGCTGCTGCCATAAACAATTGCTACACAACATCCTCTTAAAGAGCCCCCCCCCCCCCCCCCCCCCGCTGCAGCTTGTGCAGCACCCTCTGGCATCAGGCATCAACCTATCATGTGTTATCATTGCATGTGTGCGTCCACCTGGTCCACCAGCCTGACTAACGCCATGTATGACATACACGGCAGGTCAGTCTGGTTCCTCCAGTGGAGACGGATTTCCAATGCGAGACGAGAGGCGGGACTAACGGGAGGACAGTGAACCGGAGAGAACCAATCAGAGAAACATGAAAGTGACTGTAGCTGGCGGCCTTTTGCGTAATTCGGCACTCGCTATGTTGCTATGGCAACGCTGGAAGTCGGCGTTTACTCGTTTTTTTTCCCTCTCTATCACGCTTCCGTCTTCCGGTTTCCGGAACTTGAAACATTTAGCCGCTTCCTCTTCCGGGCCAGTTCAATGTCCCTGCTCTGTTCCACTTCATAAATTGAATAAACACCAACCCTACTTAAATTTTCATGGATTCCCGACTTAAGTGTTACTAAGAAAGAAGTGGATCAAAGCGATTCGCTGGAGTGAAGGGCCAAACTTTATAATAAAACAACGTAGCACGTTTGTTTGTAGCAGTTTGTTGTAGATTCCGGAAAGTTCCGGAAAGCATGATAATCCCCTATTTAATGTAATTTTCTTGTGTATATTAACATAGATTGTTTGGTTTTATTATTATAAATACTCTGTTACATGTCAGCTTTGTTTATTGCTGAACTACTAATATGAGAAAGCGTTTGTGTCGCACGTCATGTGACTATGACCCGGAAGCTGTTAGTTACGCACCAAAACAGAGCAGAAACAGCGGTGGAGACGTCGGAGGAGTTTAACGTTCTGTTAATAATTCTACTGCTGCGCTGTGATTGGTCCGGTCAATTTTTTACCGGGGTGTAAATCATTTCCCAATGGAGGGAACCCAGACTGACCTTCCTCATACATGCCGTTGGTCAGGCTGGTGGACCAGGCTCGTGTGCGTGCCCCTGTGCCCTCACATTTTATTTCCTTTAACTCAGAACTCCACAGGATCGCCGGCGCCCCAGAGCAACAGCGCCGGTAGTTTGCATAATATCTCGGGAACCACAAAACAAAACTTAACGGGGAAAATTGCTATCACAAGCTTACCTTTGGGGCGATCTCTGGTGAACTCGGGGTATTTCTAACCATCCCAGAAAGTTCTTAATCCAGCTGTCAAGTGCGGTGTTTTTTCGGGAACCTTGCGCGTGAATTCCACCGTGATAACTCCATTATAAGTCCATTATTTATTACATTTTGTGAGTAAAAATGTGTAAGTTGTGTTGGCAGACTTCGACATTGAAACGATGACAACTTCCGGTTTGTCTCTCGGCCAATAAGATGCTCCGATTTCTTCTTCTTTTGTTTTTATGATGGTGACATCCAATCCGAGCAGCCAAAGATCAGCGTGAGTTGAAATAGTTATCTTCCAGTATTGTAAGCAAAGGAATAATAATCTTCCATGGCCAAAATAAAGATAAATAATAAATATTTACTAACCTTTGAATGTGGAAATGTACACAAGCTTTACAAACAAGCTTTGCACACTATATGGTGTGTGCTTTGTGTGCATTTCTTGTGTGCACATATGTTTTTTCCTGCATTTACTGCAGTTTATGATATACAGAAGTTATTGTTTGTTTTATATAGAGTATATTACAAGGGTAATTATATCATGGGTCATAATTTCGCGGGGTTTGTGGGTGAGAGAAACCTGTCTTGTTCCAGAGAGAAACTTTCATGGGGAGGCACAAGTGACTGAGTGAAAAAACAAGTGGAGAAAAAAATGTAAAAATTTAAATATTTTTTGTTGTGTTTGTCTTAGAATCTTGGAGTCTTTTTCTCCTGGTAGCCAAGGCCTGAGAGAAGCATATTTGAAAATGAAAAAGCTTGTACATTTTTGATCTGTGTCTTTTTTAAATTAAATTCTGTGATTTTCAATTTCCGTTTTGCTTTTTCTTTTGTTTTTAGACTCATATAATTATTGATCCACTCATGTGGCATTATTTTAGCATACATATTATTATTGCCCAGGTTGTCCTGAAAAAAAAAAGATATTTGTTATTTGACTGTGCATGAAAGGGTTAAGATTATACACGCATTAAAAGACAGAAAGGCCAGGCGGGCAAAAAATAGCAATAAATGGCTTGGAGTACTCTGTACTACATTCTGATTATGAAACAGAACATGAGTATTGGATATATTTCCAGGATTTACTGTAAAAAGGGAGGGGATGAAATGGGGGGATGGCAATTTTACAGGGGGGATGATTTTGATCGTTTTTATTTCAGGGGGGATGCCATCCCCCCTCATTCCCCCTCAACTCGAGTACTGGTTATTTAACCCTGTACTGGTGAAATTATGCAGCCACCTACAGAAATGAGTTCAGTAATTCATTCATTTATGAGTTAAACTTGTGTGGATTTATAACATTTATTCTACAAAAACAGATGAAATGAACATTTTCCAGTTCAGGTGTGAAAATGACGTCTCTTCACCAGGAACAGAGGTGAGGCTGAGTTTGGAAGCAATGACATGACGGAGGAACCATCGCTGACCCAGTTCTGCCGTTTTCCCGCACGAACCTGCACACTCCAACCCTTAATGTGCACTTCTGCCACGTGCACACTCATACAGGACCGTAGGGGTTAGGGCGGGTACTGGGACAGGACCTGGATCCGCCTGCTCGTTTAGAACAGGTGTTTCACTAACGCGCTCATCTACCTGCAGCTGAACGTGATTGGCTGGACAGGATTTTTACTTCCTGGTTCAGGAATGTTCACCTGTGGTTTCCATGCTCATAACCTGCTTTCTGGAACACACCTCTGGTCCCATCTTCATGTTTTGTTTACATACTTGCAGCATGATGTCACAGCAAACATTCCCGTGTGTAAGATGAAGTTGCGTGGCGTGATGGAGCCCGTCAGGTGCTTGGCTCTGCCAGGCATCCAGTCCCTGGGCTGTAATGCTGCGCGTGGCTTTGTGTAATCCACCGCAGATCAAATCCTGGCTGACCACAGACAAGTAAACAACGATGAGATTACTTTGTATCGTAAAGCTCAACAGTTGAGCTTAAGCATAATCCCATGATTAATCAACTTTCTCTGAAGGCTTCCACTGATCTTTGAATATGTGTATTTGTGTGTGTTGGGGGTTAAAAGCCTTTGTTTGTCTCGTAGGTTTGGAGTTGGGAGGAGTTGCATGTGGCGACAGCCTGCTGAGATGTTTATTGTTGTGTGTTCATCAGAAAGAAAGCTTTCCAAAGGAAAACGGGACAGAAGAAAAGTCCTGGATTTATTTTAGCTAAGCTTAATTATATTTATAAATGCTTCAGTGAGGTTTTCAAGAGCAGCTATCTGTAATGACTAATATTTCATATTTATGAAGCATCTGCACTATAAAGATAAGGTATTCAATTAACCGAGCCATAAAAACTCCATGTTATTAAATATTAATCATTCCACATATTGCTTTGATTTTTAACTACTTACTTACAAACACGCGGCTTCACTCCAACACTGTGACTCGCTTTTTTTGTAGTCTTTTAGCAAACTATAAAGTGTTTAGCAAAGCACTTCACACACTGCAATAAAGACATGCGTGAGCTCATTTACGGCCACCCAGATCCACTCACACCACCCGCTGCTTCACAGAATGGAGGCTTTCAGTTCAGCTTTTCTGACTCTTTTCAGAACCATGAGAGTCGTTCTGTCACGCATAGTTCAAATTATAGGGGGGGACTGTAACTGTTTAAGAGAGGCCCAAATTTTTTTGCTTGTAATAAGCATTAAAAAAAAATCTGCCAGCAAAATCTTCTTGATAAGACTTCTTTAAATAAGATGCATTGCCTTAAAACAAGTTCCTATATCTCACTGAATGTTTTTCTTTAGGAGGTTTTGTCTTATTTTGAGTGTGATGAGATATTTTGACTAGAAATTAGAAAAATATACTCCCTAAGATTTGAGTTTTTGCAGCGTGGTCTCCCCAGAATATCTAACCACTAGGAATGCATGATATTGGAATTTAGGCCGATACATGCCGATATTTTAAAACTCATGTGGCCAATAACCGACATCGATACCGATATTAAAGTTGAAAAATAAATGATGTAATATTCATTCCTTGTGCATAATTAGAAAAATACCTCAACTTGTGTTTATGTATTACAAGTAGGGGTGGGAAAAGATTTTGAAACACTGAAATATTGCAATATTTTCATATGTCGATATCATATTGATATTTAAAAATGCGGTATTAATCTTTTTTACAAGTGAATTCTTGCGAAATTTCATCATTCTGTTACAAAATCTTGCAAGATTTCGTTAGTAAAATAGATCGATACCACGTTTTTAAATGTCTATATGATATCGGTATATGAAAATATTGCAATAATTCAACGTACCAATATTTTTTTCTCACCCCTTAACAAATAACAAGTCAAACTTAATTACAGTTGTTCAAACAAAACTTATAGGATATGTGCGTTACATCCTTGAACCACCTGGATTTTCTTCTCCCTTAGAAGAGAGGAAAAAAAAGGGGATATTTGGTTATTTACACAAATGACTGTGTATAAACTGTTCACACAGAACATCCTAAAATAAACTGCCTTTAGACGTTTTCATTCTGTAAACAAGAAGTTTTTGAAGAAGAAGAAAAGAAAAAGTTTGGGGGTTTTCTTAGACTTTAGAAACAGCGGCCCGATCAGTTAAATATCGGTTAAATATCGGTGAGGCGGCTGATGTCCGATACTCAGCCAAGTCGTCATTGTAAATGAGAACTGGTTCTCAGCTGACTTATCTGGTTTCAAATAAAGGTCACTACTACTTCTACTACTGTAAGGCCGATATAGTCCGATACCGATAGGGGGGCCGATTATGTCACGCATGCCTACTAACTACTCCAGGACTCGGAGGGAACACATTATACCCAGGGACGCCTGCAGATTGTTTTTAAGGGTGGCCAAAGGAAACAGCAGGGTTGACAGGGGTTATTAAAGGATAACTTTTGTTTCTTTCAACCTGGACCTTTCTTCTGGAATTTGTATTTAATCATTAGTAACACTTCTGCACCACTCTGACTCATTTGGACACTATTTAAATTAGTCGTAGATCTGCGTATATCCATATACAGTATTGAACCATGTACTGGTGACATTATAGACACCTACAGAAATTAGTTCAGTAATTCATATATTTATGAATTAAACATGTGTGGATTTCATAAGATATATTCTACAAGAACATATGAAATGAACTTTATCCAGTTCAGGTGTGAAAATGACGTGTCTTCACCAGGAACAGAGATGAGGCCGAGTTTGGAAGCAATGACATGAAATGACGTTGAACTCAGCATAAAACATCAGTAATTACACCGCTTTTAAAATCGCTGCATTGGCTCCCCGTGCGTTTCAGGGTCGATTCGAAGGTTCTTTTATTAGTTTTTAAATGTCTGAACAGTCTTGGACTTTCTTATTTATCTGATCTGCATCTGATCATGTCAACCCTTGAGGACCCTGAGGTCGTCTGGCAGCTGCCTGTTAATCATCCCCAGAGTGACATGTAAAACGCACGGGGGGCTGCATTCAGCCATCATGGCCCCCATCTATGGACCAGCCTGCCGGAGGACATCAGGACCACAGAGACCATTAATAAAAGGAGACTCTAAAGTCACATTTTTAATTTGGCTTTTAACTGATTTCATTTACTCTTTTATTTCTTTTGTTATATTATTTTAATCTCTAATGCTTTTAAGGATTTATATTCATTCTACTTTTATGATGAGGCTATCCTTTTATCAATCACCAAATGTCTTTGTACATTTTATTATTTTTTTATTGTTAAATACTACTTTTTCTTTATATGTGTTATAATCATTTATAGTTGCTGTGTCCATTGTCTGTTATCTTCTCTTTCTTTCTTTTAATCCTTTAGTTTTTAGCTCCAGTGTTTCCTCATTGGGGAGGTCCTCCATGCTGGGAGGTGTGTCTGGTCTGTCTGTGGGGGTGCTGTCTTAGGGATCCCCTGGGTCTGGAGGACTGGGGGGCTCTGCACCATGTGTGGAGTCTACCCTGGTCTGTTTGGGTCGGGATGGTCTCTGTGGTGCCTCTCAGTGTGGATGGTCCTTATAGGTGGTCTTTCCTCACCTGGATCCTCAGGGCCTTTTCATGTTACATATTGCATTATTTGTATGAAAAGTGCTGTATAAATAAAGCTTGATTTTATTTGAAGTTAAAAAAAACAAACAAAAAAACACACGGGAGACAACAAAGAACACAATGAGGAGACACAAGAAAAAATGATGACAATCTGGCAATTAATAACTGAAAAGCGGGAGCATATTTGCACAGAGGGACTAAGCAGAAAGCAGGGGAGCTGGGGAGCAGGAAGTAAACCGAACAGAATACACAAAGAAAACTACAAAATAAACCAGGAAACAAGACATACTAAGCCAAACCCCACAGGTCATGACAGCAGTACTCGGTTTCTTCCATATTCCTATCATGAAGGTGCTTGTTGTAAAATATCAGTCTCCCCTGACACGGACGACAGCATTTTATCGACCGTCTGTTTGCCACTGTCTCACATCCAACTCACCACGTCTTCTTTTTAAGAGAAGCTGTAACATCAACTCACTGTGTGCGTTGTTGTAACTTAAAGGAATAGTACACCCACAGAATGATGGTCCTTCATCTTCTCCTCACCCTCATGCTGAGCAAGACTCTGGAGCACTTTTTTCATATCTCAAATGCAGCGTCTCCTTTGGACTTCGCAGTACGTCTCCGGTCACCAGATCTCCTCCGGTTTCTTCCAGAGATGCATCCTTCCCTCCATCCTCATCTTTAGAAACAGAAACTATTTAAAACTTGACTGGAACCATGGAAGCTGTTATCTTCTCATTTTTAAGGGTTAGTTATTTACCATGAGTTAGCATGTTAGCGGTTAGCTGTGAGCTAATTGTTAGCCACTCGTGTGTCTCACTGTCACTCCTGGCTCTGCCTTGTACCGTGCTGGTCTTGGTCCACTTGGTGAAAGCAGCTCTTTAACAGTTGTGGGCCCACTTGGTGCTGGTCTGGGTCTCCTTACAGGTCTGAGTATGCTCAGTGTGGATCTGAATGCTGGAGCTGAACTGAGTGGACTGGGAGACGGTCTTGGTGCTGTAGGTAGCTGACTTAAGCCCCGTCTCCACCCACGGGTCTGGGTGGGGTTGGGTGGGTTTTGATTTCATGTTGCATCCCCACAGCAAAGTGTACCCTTACCTGGAGGCGGAGTATTAACTGGACAGCGCTGCTACGTGATTGTGTGACATCATGCAACACCTTTTAACCAAAGCATCACACCACACGTGACAGAAACAAAAGAGGTCACCCCTCCTTTGTTTTTATGCCAGGTCACGCGGGAAGTGACGGATTTTTCAACGAATCAACGAGTTGCTGTGTTAGCTCCTCCTCTTTGGTCCAGATGTTTAGTTCAGTACTCCTACTGAAGGGTACAGAAAAAGTAGGCCGGGTCGGATATAAGGGTACACGCAAAAAAACATGGACCGATCTGGCCCGACCCAACCCAGACCCGCTGGTGGAAATGGGGCGTTACAGTTTGAAGTGGGCCTAATTGTAAGGTCTGATTAGGGATGTAACGATTCCCGGTAAAATGGCTAACTGTGATAAAATTACCCACGATTAGTAATACCTTTTGAAAATCTTATCGTTAAAACCGTGGCTGATTACTGCACTTTGAAAAACTCACAGAAATGCTGCTCAGTGGCTGGAAAAGCAGCAGAAGTCCCAGTTCACAATGTTTAATTCATGAAAAAGCAATTAAACCACCCACGTGGACAGTTCTCTTGAGATTTTCCCCCTTTAAAAAAGGACAAAGAAGACATTTAGACCAGCTTTGGATATTTTTAAAGATGCTGGGGGGTATTTCTATAATACCGCGATAAAAATGATAATCGTGATGATTTTGGTCACAATAACGGTGATATAAAATATTCATTTCGTTACATCCCTAGGTCTGATGAAATGGAATTAAATGAAAAATACTTAATTTATCCCAGAAGGGAAATTCAGAATTGTAATAGCTCTCTCTCTTTAAATAATATGTAAAAACAACAACAGCATAACAATAATAATCAGTCAGTCAGTTTTGTTCTTCAGGGTGATGCTGCTGGCAGGAATGAATTTCTGTATCTCTCCGTCCTACAGCGAACCTGACGCAGCCTCCCACTGAACACACTCTGTTGATTCTTCACCGTGTTGTGGAGAGGATGGGAAGTGTCCTCCATCATCTTCATCAGCTTGTGCAGCATTCTTTTCTTAACGATCAGCTCCAGCGGCTCCAGAGTTCTCCCCAGCACAGAACCAGCTTTCTTGATCAGCTTGTTTAGTTTCTTCAAGTCTCTGGTTCTGATGCTGCTTCCCCAGCAGATGCTGCAAAGCTAATTGCACTTTCCACAACAGACTTGTAGAAGATCTGCAACATCTTGGTGCAGACGTTGAATGATCTCAGCTTCCTTAAGAAGTAGAGTCTGCTCTGACCTTTCTTGTAGATGTAGTCAGTGTTGCATTTCCAATCGAGTCTGTTGTCCAGCTGAACTCCAGGTAATTGTAGTTCTCCTCCACCTCCTCTTCCAGGATGTAGACAGGACTATGCTGCTTATTCTTGCTCCTCCTGAAATCAACAATCATCTCTGTAGTCTTGCTGGTATTTAAGATGAGCTGATTGTTACCATTTCACAAACTGACTGACAAGTTCCTGTACTCAGCTTCTTGTCCATCACTAATACCCCACAACTGCAGAGTCATCAGAGTATTTCTGCAGATTAGTGAAGTTTCAATAATCAATAAAAAGATAATTCCCTGACAATTAGTATTACAGTTATAGATTTTAATTATTGTAAAACCGTGATTATCATACTTTGGAAAACTCACAGTGATGCTGCTCATAGCCAGGAAAAGCAGTTTGCATTTTTCTAAAAGTACAAAGTCTGAAGTCTGGATGTATTCTGGATTTTTTTTTAAGGCTGCTGGGAAGAAATTAGAGACACATCTGTGTCTTCATGGATGTCTTTATTTCTATCTTATATTTTATTATATTTCATCAAATGCACCTTGGGGTCAAGTGAAATGTAATTTTATCTGTGTTGCATGTCCAACATGTAGCATACTTCACAAATAAAGTTGAGGTTGAAGTTAAAACTTTTTATTTATTTATTTATGGTATTATGTTAAAGTTTCTGCCACATTTAATCTGGTCATGTTGCTTTCTAAGTGTGATTTCTTTCTTGTGTGATTTCTTGCTTTCTTGTGATTTCTAAGGTAATGAAACAGTTAAAGTTTCTTTTCTGACCAGTTCTTCTGAAATCTGTCAGACTAGATCAGGTCGAGACTAGATCAGGTTGAGCTCTGAATGTGAAGAAAAGTATTCTTGATTCTTATCTACAATATTGCATAAAGCGATGATGAATCCTTTTATGGTCATAAGATGCATCTTTAACGCACATTTATATGTTTGATGTCTAAATATTATGCCAACAGAAAGTCCATTGTGCTGTTACTATTTTTTTTTAAATGAAAATTGGTGAAAAGATTTTAGTGTGTGTATAAGAAAGTTGTGAACATTTTGAGCAGATTTCACCAATACTATCGATAACCATGATAATTTTGTACACAATAACATGGACATGAAATTTTCATAACATTACATTATATCGTTACAGCTGTAATAAAACCTCTGCTGAAAAAGGACAATCTGAATACTGACGCTGGTAAAATGTCAGTGTTGGTTTTACTGGATCTCAGCGCTGCATTTGATACGGTTGACTACATTATATTACTCCAACAGCTGGAGAAGTGGGTGGGTCTCTCTGGTTCTGTAGTAAACGGTTCAAAACATACTTGGAGAACAGGAAGTACTTTGTGTCAGTAGGTAATTTTACATCTGAGCAGACAAAAATGACCTATGGAGTTCCCCAGGGCTCTATCCTGGGGCCTCTTCTGTTTAACATCTACATGCTCCCACTGGCCCAGGTTATAAAGAACAACAATATTAGTTACCATAGCTACACAGATGACACACAGCTATATATTACAGTATCACCAGGAGACCGGGGCCCTGTACAGGCTCTTGGTAAATGTATCAGTCGGCTTGATTACTGTAACAGCGTCTTTACTGGTCTACCTAAAAAACCAGTTAAACAGCTACAGCTCATTCAGAACTGTGAAGGCCACATCAGTCCAGTTCTGGAGGTCTTTACAGTGGCTGCTGGTCCGTCAGAGAATAGACTTTAAAGTTCTGCTGCTGGCTCAATAAAGCTCTGAATGGCTTAGGCCCAAAATACATCAGTGACCTCGGGACCCAGCATGAACCTACTAGACCCCTCAGGTCATCTGGATCCGGTTCTTTTATCAGTTCCCAGAGTCAGAGCTAGACATGGAGAAGCTGTGTTCAGCTTCTATGCTCCACATGTCTGGAAACAAACTCCCAGAAAGTCTCAGATGAGCTGGAACATTTAGTTTATTTAAATCCAGGTTGAAGACCCACCTGTTCTCAGCTGCATTTATGTAGATTTTACTCAAAAGTTAAAATCTGCACGTCTCTATATTCTCTTTTTAATCTTAAATGTTTTTTTAATGTTTTTGATTTTAAATCATGCTTCTAATT